>DWTF01000140.1:0-15252 GCA_018250225.1 Udranomia kikkawai
TTAAGCCGTTTCTGAGATTAGCGTAGTCAAACATACAGACATACAGACAAACAGATATACAGACAAACAGACGAAATAGAAAAGCATTGTTTTGGGATCTGTTGAGTATATAAAAGCCCCCCATTATGATTTTTTAAATATTTTTAACATGTACAGACAGCGATCAGTTACAGTTATTATATGTATAGATGTTTACTCTGCAAATAGAATATACTTCAGTATATTTCGTAGATTCTACGACCTCGAAATCAGTAGATGAAAAAAGGGAGCCGTAATGAATTCAGCTGAAAATTAGTTAGTTATCTAAACCTCTTCGTACTTACTAAGGGCCGCACTAACTCAGGAACCCCTGACACATCATTCAAATCAAGGGGTCAACGCTTCATTTCTTGGACTTAATCAGATTTAATAACTTTCCTTCCTTTATAGCGCAGAGACGGCGACACTTCATTCTCGAATGATCCTCAAAAGACACCTCCCATTCACGGACAATGGCGACTCAGCTTCTCGGACTAAAGGACACGTAATTGTATCTCTATTATAATATCACCAATGTATATATTGTTGCATTCAGTTTATTATAAATAAAAAATATTTTTTGTTTTTCTGTACGTACTTGCTCGATAACGTTTTTTTTTCTGTAGATACAAGGCACCGGCTGTTTAAATATTTGTTAAAATAGAGATATATTTCATAAAAATTGAAGTCCAAAAAACTACTCGAAGGTGCCTTTTAGAAAGAGTACGTTAAAGGGGCGCCAATAAATCAAATCACGAGAAGATTACATACATACATATATACCTTCACCTTCGACCTTTCATAAAGGTGTTTATCGTATCGCTGCTCCTCAAATTTCATATAAAACAGATGGAATATACTGTGATGTGAATAAACATAGTTGAAGCGACGCCCACGAGCGTGGCGGGCTGCGAATTACATTTACCGAGTAAATAATATTTAAGTTCACCTCACATTAACGATGTTCAAAGATTGGATTGGAATATCAGTTATTGAATTTCTTACCGCGTTCAAAAGAGAGTACACGTTTGCTACGTTCTAGATATACCTGCATGTATATGAGATTAATATTTTTGAATTTGAATTTTTCTTAAGCCCGCTGGAATATAATAGGTAATGTAATTTATTTACTTTAAATCATTTTGTATTACAGAAGCATTTAATTACGAAAAATATTTTATTACTTACATGTATTATAAGTAAGATTTTGATGATAATCAGGAACCGAAAACATAAATCACAACATCTTAACAATGACACCGATATATTCTGTGGTGAAACCTGATCGGTCCTGTACTAATTTTATTTCTCGCTATCTTTATAAAGGAAAACCAAGAAAAGCACTTTCTTGAGCGCACTAGGGAACCTTTAAACTTATGAACTAGCTCCATTTATGAATTATCATAATTCAAACCAGACCTTAGCGCCCCGTAAACTTGGCTTGAGTAAACTTCGACAGAGTGCGCGCTGAAGTCAAAGTTAATTAATTCCGAGGGGATGCCGCCTCGGACGAGGGACGCCAATAATCGGGCTCAACTATGCCGATATGACGTGGCTCCTGAAAATTGATCAAAGCATTCGTTAGCTTAAGAACTTCGGATCACGAGTTGTCCAAGGAAGTCTGTTGGTTAAAATGTCGGCTTTTACAATTTGAGATGTTTGCGGCACGCACCTCGGTCAATCTTAATTTATCATTCATTTTCGCGTGTCAATTCAACTTTGAAGCAACATTTAGGGAGTAAATTTAGCTTAGGCCTCTGTAAGATTTTTTTGTACAAGTATATATAATAAGGATCTCTTTTGTTGAAATATCTAGATAGAGATTTTATAGAACATGGCTCTAGAAACCATATAAACATATTTTTGAAAAGAAGATTTATTTTTAAAGGTTGATTAAAGTAGCGGAATACTCAGGATCCCCGACAAGGTTTGCCGACTACTACGATTACAGCAATAACAACGAGTGACGTCATAAAATCATAGGCATGTGACAATAGTATTAGTGAACCAGTAGTAATAATTTAGCCATAACGATCTCTTTTTAATTCTTATGTTTTATTGCAATACTTATAAATGAAATATTCCTTATAATTGCTTAGACTTTTACACCAGTTCACGCAAGTTATTCGACCAAGTGCGAGTCAGGCGCACGGAAGGTTCCGCAAGAGATCCTATATCTCATGAATTACACAATATTGGTTCAAACCAATTTAGGAGAACTTTTTTCTATTATCAAAGTTAGTAAATAATTCATAGACAACACTTCTTTTCAGAATTTCATTTATGTAGAGCCAATAATCTTCGAAAGAAACTTGTTTGGGATACGGCGCTAGAACCTACTAACATTCCGTTTTTATATATTCGTACCCAAAGGAAGAGCCTAAAATTTACTTAACAGTAGATGCGAGGGTTATACGTGTAGCTGGCACTTATACAATAATGCATGCAATATTAAATTTAATGGCTACTTTAGTTATAATCTATATTGTCTATCTGTGTATTAAAAAATAATTTAAGTATAAACTGCATGACCGAAGTGCAAACTTGACTATGTAAATAAAGTCAGTGCTATTAACCCTGACAATATGTAATAAACAATCAGTTATTCTGTGGAATACAAATTATTGAGAAAGAACAACAATTCCGTTAAGTAGTTCGTTCTGCGAATGCTTCAACAAACAACAAACACGAATCCAAACTGGGAACAAATGTTTGCCGCGGAACAGCCGCCGCCGCGCACGGAACCCACAACTTTACCCGCCACACTCCCAATCTGTTTAAGATAGCACTGGTTATAAGTTTATCTATGGACTCTTTACCCACTCGGCTGACTAGCCGGCATTCTTATGCAGGCTTAAGCCCTAGTGCAGTCCCCGAAAAGTCTAGTCAAGTCTTTGAGATATAAAAAATAACTGCAGCTCCTTTTACATTGGACATCTTATTTAATAAAAATCATAAGCTGTCTTCAAAACTCGTGTGTCATAAAGACGAAAACCTCAATAACTCGCCTATAGTAAACACCATATAATTTCCTGCAAACATAATCATATGTAATTTATGCTTAATGCTTAAATTATTCAGGAGCAGTGATAGCCCTGCGGTTGACACTTGCGGTCTCCACTCTGTGTTTCGAATCCCAAACACGATCAAAACGCGACATCGTGTATACGCAATAGAAATTAATTATAATTTGCTTTAACGATGACGGTTATAATATACTCTACATAAACGTAGACACAGTAGAATATAGTCAATGTCATTTTACATGGGATTCTTCTGACAAGAGAACTTAACAATAGGCTAATGTTGTCACAAATCACAAATGTAACAATGAACCACTTAAATCAAACTTCTCTTAATACCAAAATAAAAAAAAATCAACTAAGGTATCTCGGTAAATTGTACAGAGATACCTTGTCATTCAAGACAAATGGTACACATTCTCAAAATTCATTCACTAAAGGGCGTCACTCGATGTTGCGAATTAATCAAGGCTCCACAGCGATTAAACTGGGCCCACAGACAACCGCAGACTCGATGTTACAAGCCTCTCCACCGAAAGATATTACAAAATCCTTGAAAATTAAGCTTAATCATAACACCCTTAGAGAAGATTTATTTTTTATTTTTTGAATGACCAAGAGAAGTATCTATGCCGCTTTTTTGCTCGCCTACCTTGCCCTTAGATACAAGGAAAGTACTAACGAAAATTGAGTAAAAAAATTCAAAAATAGGAATAGTACTAATCGTTTGTTTTTCATAAATTGCCATGGAATAAGAAAAGTTTTAGGGTTTAAATAGAAGTCGCTGGATCGAGTAGTTAAAGCATCGGTATACAATTCCAGAAAAAAAAATCTGTTCCGTTGGGTTGGGGAAATAATTCAAATAAAAATATCAGTTGATTGTAAATATTTTGTTAAGGTCTATTAGTCCCTTAGAGGTAAAGGAATCTCAGATTAACTTACAGCACAAAAAATTTATACCTAATTTATGAATAATGAAATGGTTAAATTAGTCAGTGAAACCTTTGTTATTGAAATCTATAATACATGTGTAAGATGTACGCGTGGGCTTTACCAAAATAATAAAATGAACATTTAAATTCCATTATTGTTACAATACGAGTACGCAGAGCATTCCTCCGTGTGTGTTTCTAACAAACCTGGCAAGAAACTTTGTGTAAGAAACGCAGAGTTTTCGAACTGCTTGAAAACAAACGCGACCAAACTCCGGCTCGCGCCAAATAATTAATACAATACTCACGTTGTGATTCTCCAAGTTCAGAACATTGTAATACTAAATGTATGCATTATCAGAAAAAATAAACTGTAGGAAAGCATAATTAAGTAAATATATTTCTTCCAAAATTAACATAAATTATATTCAGCGACAATCATAAGTCTACTGACTAAGATTGACGCCTGCTTAATATTAAACAACATTTCACATAAATAAGTTTTAGAAATCTAGTCTACACGAGCAAAGTCACAGCATAATATTGACATAAAACATCGAAGTGAAATGTACAACATTAGTGCTTTTAAAGCACTTGTAAACTAAGATGTTATAAAATGTTTCAATAGTAACTTGAAAACAATTTCTGCTTAGAAACTAAAGCATTGTTAGGATCAATAAAGAAGAGAACCAATTTGTACCCAGTCCTACAGATGAACAAAACTACTTATACTCTAAGGACTTGTTCTGTTCCTATAATCCAGTATTTTTATAATACAGTCCTCTTTTATTATAGTATAGTATAGTATACTGTTTACTATAACAATTGACCACAACTTCGCATTAAGACAGTGTCGTAAGGATGACGTTTACATAAATTAATTACTAATTAGGACATAAATTATTTTTCAGATTACCATTTTTATTACCTCACAAAAAAGCAAAAAAACTCTAAAGAAAAAAAACTAAGAGTTATGAAACATATTGATACAAAACTTTTAGTACATAAATGAGCATTAATGTATTTATCACAATAAAACATCATCCACATATAGAGAGACGAGAATATTGTGTTCGACAATAGGGGGTATAGGTATTTTAGGGGTTAAAGCACTCGCAAGAACCTTCGTTATTTATAAAGTATCTCAAGAGGCTAGTTACTCGAGCTTTTCATTACGCTATAAAACTATCCTTTCTGCCGCGAGCGAACCCGCCCTGGCGATACATACGGGAGTTATTTTGATGTAGTAAAAGTACATAGGAAATTGACATGCACAGTCACCCATGATGCCATATGATATATCTATATATGGTTCGAGTATATCAACGCTCGTATTGTCCTTATTCTGGGATTTTAATGAGAAGTATTGACGATGATGAAATTATTGTCATGTTCCTGTATGTGGATTGAAGGATATTTGTAAATTAAATGCTATTATTTTACTATCCGGATATAAATTATTTCAAACGTCAAAAGAAGCGAAATTTGGCGAAGCGACCCATGATAGTTCTCGTTGGCAATAATCCTACGTGTTCGTTACATGTGCAAATAAAACCATTTTATTTGACGTTTATGTAGGCGCCGAGCCGTCAAAACAACTAAGAACTGCTCACTTATTTTTACAACTGAATGTGGGTATTTTTTCCATTCCCTTTGTTATTCGTCGTATAATATATTCTGTTCAAAACAAATCTTTACCAGCATGAATAGATTAAACGAGTATCATAAAGCGTTTGATGGCAATGGTTTTAGTGGACATTATCGTCTTTAAAATTATAAAATTATGATTTTTTTTACGAAATCAATCCAAGGGTAAAAAGTGTTCATTGGAATACTTTCGAAGATTTCGAAGTAGAAGTTCGAAGGTTTCGATACTTTTAAAAGTATTCATTCGAATACTTTTTAAATAAATCGAATCGTCGCTATTCTTAAGCAAAAATAAAGAAATGATTAACAATAGGTACATATATCCTTTTACTATCACCTTGACATTTACGAAACCCCTGCAATAACTAATATTATAAATGCGAAAGTGTGTTTGTATGTTTGTCTGTCTTTCACATCAAAACGGAGCAACGAATTAGTGTGATTTTTTATGTGAAGATAGTTGTAGGGCTGAAGAGTAACATAAGCTACTTTTTGTCTCTTTCTATTCCTTCACCCCGCTAAAGTAGGGGGTGGAAGTTTGTATGGAGCATTCTTGGTATGAGGACTTTTTTTAGCTCACGAACAATAAGTGGTAGTCATTTTTTATGGTAATTTGTCGCCAAACCCCTAAGAGGTTGTATGAAGCTAGTATGAAGAATTGTATTCCTTTAATCGAGATGGAATTGTCTGTCACAATTTTTTTTTTTACAGTACTCCATGTGGGGCCTCACTTGAGCTTTATACAGCAAAAGTAGTTGCCCCCCAGTGAAGTACTGCTTCGCTCTGTTGAGGACACCCAGTTTCTTTGCAGCCAGCTTGGCCTTGTTCGCCAGATGATCTCGGTACTGGACATCACACGAGATATCAACGCCCAATATCCCAATACTCTTAGCAATGGTGAGCGCAGTTCCTTGGAACTGAAGCGCCATGGCAAATGGGGATTTCTTAGCGGTAAACGCGCAGACTTGTGTCTTCTTGGGGTTGAACTCAACGAGGTTGAGTCGACCCCATTCGGAGACCCGCTCCAGAGAGTGTTCGATTTCAGAAACAAGTCGGATTCTACTTTCCTTTCACAATACTTAAGACAGGCGAAATTCCACGCGGGCGAAACCAAAAGCGATCAAAAACTAGTACTTACTATAATACTAAGAGCCTATAAACATCTCTGATTGAAGCTAGAAGAATAAAAATACAGAAATAGAATTAGAAACGCTCACGATTCTTACGCTTCGATGCTTATCGTCTGCTGCGCAGCCTCGCGCCTGAACAGAGCAACGATGTCGCACCTTATTCAATATCTACATATGTAGGAAGAACTTTTAAGATAGCTAAATGAGCTACTATTAACTATGCATTTTAAAGATTTCCGTCGAGGTAATTCATGGCACTGCATAATTTCTTGTCTTTCGCAGCGTCGATAATGTTAATTTAAGCCTCATTGTTTCATAGGGGTCAGATTATAGTAACATAAATATCACTTTAATACTTCCTACAACCTAAATGTAAATATGCATTACTGGAGACGTTGCATAAAATACTGTATGCGCCTATATAATGTAATACGATTATTGTAATCCTTATTCCGTATATTTTCTTTTTTTTGTTTAAAAAAATACCAGTATAAATACATATCAGTAATCCTGTTAACCCCTAAAAGCTAAACTCAAAGGCTTGTGTTGTGTGGGTTTACGTCAATAGTGCAATGGGGGAGTGAGGATTGAACCAACGACCTCTTGATCGTAAGACCGAACACTACCCTAGTATTTAACTCTTAGTTTATAATTTGGACAACTTATCGAATATACTTATAACCTTCATCTAAAAATATTGTTTATTACGTAAACGTGACCTGCTGCATATTTGTTTGGCGACATAAAATTAAAAATACAAATTCAAAACTACAGTTACAGTCAATGTTAAGATACCATGGGGCTGATGTGATGTTGGTATTTGAAGGTGATGGTTTGACTGATGGAGCCTCGGGCTACTTACTAGTAAACATATAAAATTTGGGCTCATTATCTTTGTCTTAACAGATTCTGTCTACTTTCGCCTGATGACAAGGACAAAGCATATTTTTAGCTTTTTAAGCTATTAATTTATTAAGAAAGTATGTAAGTAAAGGATAGTGAAGTTAATTTGTTTGTCGTTTGTCCCGTGCTCGTGCGAGAGCCATTCACTAGCGCTGGCTCGGCTTACACGTAAGACGCCTTTGATTACGCGCTGTCCCCTTTGATCGCCCATGTTATCAGATTATGTGTGTTAATCTCACGTATATTGTTGGCTTTTCACTTATGTAAACCACGTAAGTATAGCCCATTTTAGTGCTCATTTCATTCAATTCATTGAAATGTGGATAGACCTCAAACAAAGCTCACAAATGTGTGGCGTGTTTTGATGCATTGGCTACAGTATGTCAAAATCAACCCTTTACGGGAGTGATAAAAAATAAATATTACACAATTCGAGTCGGAGATTGACTCACTTACAGCGAATCATCAGTACATATACGAGTCAATTGGATTCATTGCCTCCACTCGCCTGACCCCCCCCCCCTCCCTGTCTCCCCCATATCCCCCAACTCCCCGCTGCTCGCGCGGCGCTGGGACGCCGGGTCGACTCACACGCTCGGATCACGCTAATATTTTACTCGCGCGTAGCGGCATTCAAGTCGCAACATACTGGAGTTTTTATTTCAAAATGCACTTACGAGAGGGAGACATGGAATAAGGAATAAAAGATGATGAAATACATTTCTGTACGCCTAGTTTACGTCGGCGACTTCGCTCGCATCAAAGCTTTTGTAAGTTTGCGATTTATTACTGGATAAATTAGTCGGTTTCCTCTTGCCTCCGCGACGTCCTTCCAGTTAGCCCTGCGTTTTTGTCAAAGAAAAACAAACAAACCAATCGTTAAGGATATTTTTAATTTTTTAACTTCCCCGGGTTTTTTTTAAATACTTTTCGAAAATGGTTTTCATAACATCTCAACGTTTTGAGTTCCTCGGAACTTCCTTGACTATTTTTACGATGGTGTCTGTATGATGTGTTTGTGTGTGTGTATGTGTGTGTGTGAGAAACTAGTTGAACCCCTTATAATTTTTAAAGGATCAGATCAATTGTAAATAAAAAAAAATAAAAAATGTAAAAATGATATTTTTGAGAATAACTTTTTGGCTATTACGATTACTATACGTTACTTCCCTAAAGTAATGAGCTTTTAAGCTTAAAAAACCACGTCCTATATTGTTTCGCGAACCAAAATCGGTTGATTCGTTCGTGAAATCGTTCGTTGTCGAAAAGGTTTTGTTTTTAAACAACTTGAAGATTTTTAAACTAATCGATTTCGTACTCAGTTCAAAATAGCTAGAAAAGTCTAAATAATAATTAATTCTTATATTTGTAAGGATATTGTAGGCTGTAAATAATTTAATTTCCGCGCCGCCGTTTCGTTACAACGTATTTTTCGTAAAACTTAGAACTTATAATTATTTATTAATCAATGAATGTTTAGTTGAATATTTACTCAACTAAACATTCACGCGACCTTCACTTGGAGAGAAAATACTAAAAAATCTGGTTTTTGGGATTGGAGCCTCTCGTATTTCTTAATTAAAAGAGTTGTTCCATTATTTACACTCGGTGAGAATTTTACTACTATTTAATTATACTCTACAAGCTCGAAGAAACCCGAATTAATGCTGGTTTAATTTACTTTAACAATTTAGGAATATAATAAATTGTTTACCAGCTTCGAAACAATAACAGTAGTCATTTTCTATAGGTATAATAGCTAACTGACATACAGACGGACAAGTTGCATTTTTATACATTAAGCCACGAAACTTAAAACTGCATTCCAGCCACTCTTAAAAGAGCCCTGACAGATGTAAAAAAATAATAAAAAGTTTATTGTTCTGTTATGTTATGAGCTTAGTATATGCATGTACGAGTATATGCAAAACGTAGATTTCTAAGTTACAAGACGATCTATAAGACACTGAAAGATGAATTTTTTGAATGTCCTCGGTCGGAAACAGATATTATTAAATGTGAGACTTATATACAAGTTTATTTACGTATTTAAATTTAACCTTTTACTAAGCTACAAACTTGAGCTTAAAGTCCCTCAACATCAATAGATTATCTTTGACATCGCCCGTTCTTTCTCAGAGCGGCGGTGGTAAAACAGACAGGAAACTTTTAAAGCAACAAATCAACATGCGAGCGAAGCTTCCAACGAAGCAATTGCTTCACGTTCGTTACACGAAGTTTACTCTATTTGTACGACTTTTGTACTTCGATTTTGTTTTTTATTCTGGAAATCTCACAAACTGGCAAAAAATATTTTTTCAAATAATTGGGTCAGATATTATAGACGCATTTAAGTATAGAAATGACAATATATTATTAAGAATTAGCTCGTTCGCCCAAAGATCTCTTTTATTGAAACCATATTTCTAAAGAGCCGTAAAAATGACTATGTCTCCAAATCGGTGATATTTCATAGCGATGATAAATGAATGGAGGAATAGTCGGTTTCATTGAAAGCTATTACTTTCTTCGTGTCAACGGCACTCGCGGAAGATTAATTGTCGGACACCCGACGCGCACTCTCGATAGATATACAACATTTGACTGCTACATTTTCCTACGTCATTAAATCGTATTGAAACCACCACTAAACTATAATTTTTAAATAAGAAATGTCACTGTTTACATTTTTTTTAAATATTTCATTGTACTTCTCGTCCTAATTTCGGGTGTACCTCCGTTTATCTCATTCCTCCGATCGATCTGAATTTTGGTACACATGGATTTTGGCTCGCTGATTAAGAATATCATACTCAAAATACCCGCAAATTATATTTTCAAGGTCACTAACCTAACCTAACCAATTAAGAAATCAAGTACTGTTTTGTAAATTAATTAAATATTCCAGAAGTGAAAAAAAATTTCAAATATTCACTTTCTTATTACAAAGGACCTATACATACATCAGTTTATCCGGGAGATTCCTCTGGTGTACTGTAATGTGCCAAAAATAAGACATTCTACTCTTCGAAATCCTCTCCAACAAGCGTTTAAGCTCAACCTGAAAACTACAATAACTTGAACATCAAGATGCTTTCCATCAACGACTAGATGTTTTGTAAATGAAGCAAGTGCGACTTAGCTGGCCAAGTCCTCATACTAAAGGACAATTTACCAGATAAATCTAAAAGGTTAACATCAAGGGGTATCTGCTAGTGCTGGCTAAATGCCAAAACAACGATTGCCACACAATTGGCGGGGCACAAAGGGAAAGTTCATCTGTTTCTTTTGCTTCATAATTTAGCAGTTACTTAAGTTTATATTTTCGCCGAGAAGTGATTTAAAACAGTCATTTACGTTAATGGATTCTGGAAAAAATGTATCATAATAACTTATCTCCGTCATTTTGTTGTTCGTAACTGTAACAGAATTTTCTGTTCAAGTTAAAAATAAATAAAGTTAAAAACGAATTCTATCTCAGAATACCAATTAAACTTTTTTCTTTGACAAGTAGGATTTTTACCACCCAGCTATGAAATGGTTGAATTTAAGACGAGCTTTTACCCGCAGCTTCGCTCACGGTGTGATCACCCTAACATATGCCAGACGACCTTATAAAACTTATATAACTTTCTACAATTTTTTTTTTATATTAATTTCAGTACATTCAGATCAATTCCTATAATAAATAGCTCATCTGTTTACATTTTAGTAAATTTTCAGTGCATACGCGATTAACAAAACATTTGTTTATCTGAATTGACAGTGAACCAGCTACAATTATTGCCATCAGATAGTTTATTGCGCAACCAATTATGTGCCGAAGCGTCCCCGTTAATGCCTTGTTGCTCGATTCAGTTTTCACTTTAATTTCATTTTTAACATTTTTTACAAAATAAATAGCCGGTGTACTAACCACGGTTTCATCAACGTACACCATGATTATTACATTTGTACATGTATATATGATGCCCTACCCTTTGTGAGTGAATTCCGAGAATCAAATAGGTAGAGCAAATGTGACTTAATCATGCTAATTTCTCCGTACAGCGTAGGTAGTTAGCGCGAATTATACTAACCCAAATTATCAGAATAAAGGTAGCATCCGGAGATAATGTAGCATACAATTCATAAAACATTCTCATAAAAAAATTATACACCATGAAGGGTTAAAAACATAGCTGCTCTAAGGGTTCTTAAAATTTGGCTCACATTAAAAGAAATCCTATGTAACCCGTGAAAGCTCAAATGCTCCAGGTATTTGGGATGGGAAAATATCATGAAGGACATACAAGTTCTGTATATTGTTCTGAAGCGTTCGTGAGCTCTATGTTGTTGTCACTTATTTCGGGATGAATCCTGGCTGGGCTGTTGTCCGGATAGAGTAGGAGCATTCTTTCCCGCGAGGAACGAATTGAAGACGATTAGTTATTAGGATAAAGTTTATCTTAAGGCATCTTCTCGTGGTAGAATAATGCTAGAACCGTGGCAGCGACCCACTTTTCCAACTTTAGATGCCCCTAATCTTAGTTCAAACGGATACGAAATTTAACACAACATAGACATTTCGATATCGATGTTCCACAACTCCCGAAACTTCAAGACTATTCTCAGTTCGGCATTTCTATTTAAATCGCTCTGGATGTGGGTCTTCACAAAACTTTCCACGTCAGTAGCTCGTTAGCCAGTCACAGCCGTGAACGGGACGGAGTAAACTAACGAATCATATATGTTTTAAATTATGTATTCTGTCGATAAGTACAGTATATTAGATTTGGGCATAATGCCATCCTCCAAAATTACATAAAATATAATATTCATATTTGCTTACAAGAAGTGATAATGCAATGGATAAGAACCTCCCACTTATAATAAAATCGTGACTAAGCGTATTAGGCATGAATAATCATTTCTTAAACAACAGTAAATAACAAATCATAGAGAAACTACATTTCAGCGAGATCGAGTTTGCAGAAGTGAGATGAAGTTTTTAATAGCATTTTCAAAAGCATGACGTGCTCCTCAGGTATGCGCCCATATGAAGTGATCCCTGGGTCAACTTCGTATGTGCCTGCGAATGTTAAACTTGCTAGTCCTGCTAATGCTCTCGTGCTATCAACTTGTCAGTTTAAATAAACGCAATTAAATTGTAGCGACCCGGCCTCGCACTTGACATTATTAATTCTGCCTGAGGAATGCGAACCATTGTAACATTTTGTAGTAAAATGGATTACTACAAGCTATATAAACATAAAAGAACAAAACTATTCAAGTAACGACAATGTCGTAAATTACAAAAATCAAATTTATGTTTTGCAAATTATTTTCATCATAGTTTTTTAGAGAATGTAATAAAATATGCCAAGTATTCAGCGATTTATTGAGGGACACTTTAACATTATTTGTGTCTCATTGGAAGTCCGAAACCGAAAATTGATTATTTTAATAAACTCCTTAGGAACTTCTTATTTAGGCCACCTTCCTGAAATTTTGTCAAGAAAAATAAATCATAACGGTGTCTCCATATTTAAATGACTTATAACCAAATCAGGAAACCGCATTTTCCTGATTTCTTAAATAACAGACTTTGTTTTTCATTATATAATTTTTCCTCAAACGATTTCTCTCATTTTCGGGAAGCAGTCACAATTTTCGTTCTTTGTCGACTTAACTTTGATTTTTGTTACTTGGTATTTATTTACTTTCCATTCTTCGCAACTTTTTTGTTCGACGCTGTTTACAATACAGGTTTTTTTCTAGGTCGTAAAGAAACTAAACCAAGGAACGTAGAAAGAAACGAGTACTGTATTAATAATACTATAATAATAAGTGTACATCAAGTCTCCTTACTTTAATACTTTAAACTTTACATGTCAAGTGTAGAAATTTACCCAATTATTGTCACGAAAGTTAATTCACACTAAGCTGGTTATTATTTGTTTTTGTTTTCCACAATAATCACACTTAGTTGAATGCTTGTTTTATTGCCGTCTTTACGAAAGGCAAAATATAAAAAAGGGAATCGAATATAATTATAATAATAAGGATTTATTGGAGCTCCTCCGCTCAGAATCGACCAGGCAGAAAACTAAACGCTGTGATTTAGACATTATTGTCCAGCTGTTCTGTTTGTGTCAAAAGAAGAATCATTAAACGATACTTTTTTCAGCCAGGCAGATTTTTTTAATGATAAGGCAAAACAAATTATATTAAGCGTGACGCTGGAACTGCAAAACACTATAGGTACAAGGGCCGAACCTAGTATAACAAGAAACAAAACAATTTAATTCGAATTCGAGATGTTTCCACACTCTCGAAACGAAGCAAGCACACAAGCACTGGTAACAAGGAAAACATACATATACACTACCTGGAATTTACTCACATATAGGCATAGTTGCACTTTACTTGTTCCTCAACACATTACTTCAAATATACTAATAGTGGTCTACACAGCACTGAAAGTAATCTGTTGTCGAGTCGGAGCGCTCGGTATAAAATTGTAATATTTCTCATGAAACAACCAGCGGCTGACCGGCCCTAGAGAATAATTTCTTTCGTTGAACAAATATGGGCCCTTGCCTGCCCTTGGAGATTCCTTCGACAAATTCCAACATATATTTATAAATAATGTAAGAACCGTTTTTATCAACAATTATGTCGATACCAATGAACTAGTAACGAAAAATCCTTTTATAATAATAATAGATGTACTACGAGTCCTACATATACAGTATAATGAAAGTAAATGAATATTTGGTTGCTAATCTTAAAACAATATAAATATAATCCAGTTCTACTTCAATAATATATTCGAAACAGATAGAACACAATTACTCATATAACTGGTGCGGGCAAGGCACACTTATTCCTATCATGCCTAGAGCTCTCCAATCGCTAGACTACTCTTTTAACGGATAAATCTAATTCGCTCATTAAATAACGTAACTAAGTAATACAAAGTAAAGAACTCTATAACACGTAAGATATTTGAGAGACTAGAGATAAGAGAATCCTTTAAAAGGATTGCAGACGAATTAACAAGCTTTCGAGCTGATCGTGTGTCCCTGTAACATAATATGAACACGCCCTCGCCAAAGTAATTAGGGAAAGGTAAACAGGGTCACCGGTAATGACGTCATTACCACATTCCTAACCGCTCGGAAGCCGGCATTAGCAGCAGGAAACAGTTTCAAGTGCAAGGGTTGAAGGTGGACATGTTTAAAGCTTAATTTGTGCAGCAGCAGTTACTTACTAGTAGAATTTACTACACTTGTACATAACTAAGTAAACAAAACATAATGGCATTTTTTAGAAGTATTGCAATCGGTTTTAAAGTAGATTTTAAAGGAGTAATAACGGCAACTTCAGAATTGCGGCGTGAGTTTCACCGCAGGCGAATAACAAAAAGTTTCACGTTTGCGTTATTACCCATCTGCCACCTGTGCTGGGCGCATAGGTGGTACACGCAACTGCCCTTGCTCTTTAAGAGGGTTGGAGGCAGATTTCCAAAAAAACGATCTATGATGAGTATTTTTCTTTACAGTCCGCATACCAATTTTTGGCTTTCTACCTCGAACACTTGAGGTACCCAAGAAC
>DWTF01000141.1:0-15239 GCA_018250225.1 Udranomia kikkawai
GTATTAAAAAGGACATAGGATACTTTTTATTAAAAAATATATTTTGGCAGACAGTGATACTTTACAAGTTATCGTAATACGTCCACCTTCGTCTACATATTTTTATGCATGTTCATAAAGTTTAAATGTTTTTAGTTTAATAAATAAATGAAAATTTCAAAATCTTAAAATTTTGTAGATAGATTGTTTGTTTAGCGCAAATGAACACTAAGAAACTAAATTCGAAATTACAACCACAAGGTGGAAAAATTGGCATTTAAAAATTCTAAAAATTTCGTCAGTTTTGAACACCTGAAAATTATGATGAAACTTTATTTAATCGACCAATTTCCACGCGGACGAAGCTAGCATCTTACCGCGGCTTCGTCCGCGTCGTATCTTATAAAATTTATTTATAGCACAACTAACTCAACCGATTTGAACCTTCCACGCCAATTCCTCGCTAAAAAAATTCTACCCAAAATTAATATTCTGACTGTTGAACCACTGATCTTTATTAACAGCCGAGAATCATTTGTATTGATTATGACAAGCCGAGATACTTACAAAAGAAAGGCTCGTTTGACGTTTGTTTGAAGATAGTAGAACCTTTTATGGTTCGACTCCGGAGGCACCACCGCTACGCCTATTTCTGCCTTATAACGGCAGTGTTTTTTTGCTGCTGTGTTCCGGTTTGAAGGGTGTGGTGGGAGACATACTTAACCGAGGCGTTCCAACTTAGTCCTCAGGGGTTTCGGATTTCGAAGTTGACCTAAGAAAGAACTTCAATCCTGTCTTAAATCTACAGATGTTCATGGGCGGCAGTGACCACTTACCATCAGGTGGTCCATGTTCGTTTGCTACCTCAAAATCATAAAAAAACGTGAAAACGTGAAAAAAAGTAAACGATTCGTAAAACCGACGTAAAAAGATCGAAGATATCGGTAACATTAAATGGATTATAGAATACGGAATGTGGAAGGTCTTTGTCCGCGTCGTCCGATCTCTTTATGGACGGCCATCTCGCTTTCAGTCCAGAATAAACACATTTTTATTCCGATCTCATGCTAATAAAATGCAAATCGGGCCCTTTCGGCTTACGGGTTGGCAATTTAGAACAAATGTTTCCTATTGAATTTTATCTGATTCCCTTAATTGCCGTTTCTGTGGCCATGTGCAGCACGATCGGTTTCAAACATGCGTTTCAAATTATTGGACGATTGGTCAAAGATTCGTGTAGCGAATAATCTGGTAGTATCCATCACAGGATCTAGTTTCGACGCCGATACTCAATCGCTTTGAAACTCATCACTAAGCGATGTGTGTTTAACACATGGTTTTCTGATGAGCTTTGTTTAATGTGTCTCGTTTGTAATATTGTTTAAATCAAATGTTTGTTCGTCCTTTGTAAACTGCTTTCATTTAATAAAATACTGTGGGAATAGCACTTAAAACTTAAAATTATGTATTTTAGGAGCAAATCTCATGCTCAGCAATAAAATCACTACATTTGTATGTTTGTAGACACGTATACGAGTATGTATGGGCGTGTGTATCTCTGTATATACGTATGTGTCTTTATGTAAGGTCTTGGAAAACACAATAAACTTAGAAGTATTATAAATTCCAGTGCCATCTGATACTCGGCAGTAGACAGTTTGTCTTCGCCGTCAGTTCTACAAATAAAGCCCAAGACGTACGTTATCCACCATTTTCTGTTTCATAAATCTCCATTTAGCGCCGCTCCGCCCTGAATAGGCTCGTTAGTCATAAATATCCGAACTCCAGTCGTTATCCTTCATTCAGACGAGGTGTGCACACGCTTCGGAAAAAAGGAGCTAATTTTAAACTTTTTATACGCATAAAATGTTCCTTTGCCGCGAGCCACTGAGTTATCACTCGTATTTCATTTGCTAAGAACCGAACTAATGTATCCTTCATTTAAATAACTTTTGCGTATTTAGACGATCATCTTATCGCAATATAAAATTTCACATTTATAACATCATAATTTCATAAGATTCTATGTATTACCTAACTTCATTCCCACCCTTTCCGTCAAGAAGTTAAAAGTGAAAACATCTGAAAAATTAAGCGTTCTTCTATCTAAATAAGGATGTAAGAGATACGATTAAGGTGATTATCAAATAATGCCTAGTATTGTCACAGAAATTTTGAGAATTAGCTTGTACGAAATCTGATAATGCCTTTGACACAAGTCAAAAGTACTCGACACAAGAAAACACTTTAATTAACGGAAAACGCATAACGTCACTTTATGTAATGACCATCACGAAACCTGCGGGAAATTTGTCGCATTTAATTGAGAATAGAACGGTTCCCGAAGGCTTGCTCAATAAAATTCGAAAATAACAAATCAAAACAAGTTTGCGATAAGTCTTTATTTGCGTTCATCATTCTGTACATAAAATACTAACTTTACCTTAAACATATTTCAAAATCAGACAATGAAACAAAATAGAACAACCAACTAACAAAAACTAAAAAGCATTTCTGTTAGCTGCATTTTATAATAAACATGTTCGTTATTAAAAACGATTTCGTTAGTGCAATCGTAAAAAATAACAGATATCAAAACAAAGGCAAAAAGGTGTACGAACGAACGTAGGCTGCTATAAAAATTGTATCGTTGTAAAACAACGTACTACAGCGGAATATATCCTTGCTAAAAGCTTTTGGGTGTAAAACATTAATGTTCATATTATATTTTTGTGGTACGCGTTTACGCTGGGATCGCTTGACTGTACCTGGGTAACCGTTCTTGGAGATACGACCGTAAGAAACATCACCCTAACTACATGGTATAATAAATGTGAATGGCAGTTTGTCTGTTACATGTTTACTGATCATCATGAGTCTTGCCACTTTATGGCATGTGATTTGTGTGATTGTACACTCATTACCAGAAGAACAGTGAAGGAAACAGGATAGAGATCGTCTACTATAAAAATGCATGCCTCTCTAATGTCGTCTAAAGTTGCATGTGTACCCACACATGCAACTTTTTAGAAGAAATATTTTGATCAAAATACAAAAATCGCAAATCGCTAGATTTGTTGATCAACCAGTGCGTAAGTAAGTTTACCACGCAACAATGCGAACGTTTAATGTCATCAATCGGCAAATTCGCTATACTAACTGAATATGACAGATCGTCCGATCAGTTGACCAATGAGTGCGCGGACGAGTATGAGTATGAGTTAAAATAAAAATAGCCTACTCGTAGAGTTACAATAAATGTACCCTTTCACACTTTAAAATAATTTTGTCTACTGGATTTTTCAAAGCTGAAAGACTTCTTATTAAATAAAGTAAATAAGGTAGTAAAATTTTTGATCCCCAAATTAATGCTTGATGGCAAATCTTATTCCTCCATGGTTCCAAAGCATTATTATGTCAAACATGTCTTTGTTTTTTTAAGGTTTTGCTACGAGTCGGTCAATCTTGTCAAAGACCATATGGGATATTAAAGACATTAATTATTTAACTATTTACAGATTTTGGGTACTTTAAGTCATCATTAAATTTCTCAGAGTGCGACCAATATAGAGACTAATCGTGGAACATTAAAAAATTCCAGCCACCCATATAGTATATTCTCAAAACAAAAATTCGGAGCATCTGTTTAAGCATACAAGATGCTTGTAAAACAATGTTACCAAAATGTTCTTTCAAGAAGACCTTTGATGTCGAGACTTCGTAAGTAACTTCTTGTTCGTTTCTAAGACGCTAAACTTAAGAAATTAAGTAACTGCAATTAGAAAATCACTAGCTCCGACTCGCGGCTTTTCCTGTCTCTTCTGTGTTCTTGTCTCCATTTCAACGTCTTCAAAACTTAGTGTCAGGTTTTCTTCTTCTATAAGTACCTACATTTTTATTGTTACGTTGTCTGTCTGTCTTTGGTAACATGCAGCGCATCATGATTTGTGCAGTTTCTTGATTCGTTCAATTAACGATGAGCTGTTTCAAGATGTAAAATTCTATTAATTTTATCTAAACATAGTATATGTGTCACGTGTTATTTGAATAAATGACGAATGTATTTACTATTTTCAGTTGATTTCCAGTAACACCGAAATTTGAATCATCATTCAAATATAAATTCATGAATTGAAATTTCTGTTTTTCGTCTGAGAAATTTAAATTCATCAGTTTTAATTGTAGTTTTCATCTTAATTTTTTTGTATCTTTTTGTGTACTTCATTGCAATTACGGTACAATGAATTGTATGTTGTTAATAGTTCATAATATCGCACACTAAGAACGTCATTATACAAAATCTATATATTTTTTGAAATCACCATTACCATCACCATCCATTTTGTTATTTTGTATAATGACGTTATCGTTCTCAATGTGCGATATGTTGTTAATAAGTGTTATTATTAATTTTAAGAAGTATCCAGCTCGTTATCAACTCGACTTATTCATCCTATAACAAATATATTCCGTAGACACGAGCACACTGCGGTTAAAATTATATATGAATAAAGATTCAGTGTTCGCTCAATTTCTCGTACGAAGCCGACTCATGTAACTTGCGGCGAAGTTTAATGTTTGTAATTAGCTTTTCGCAATAACGTAATTTCGTTAATTCTTCGCTCGTTACTCAGTATCCGAGTGGCGTCTGTTTCTTTGAACCATAATGGAATTTTTAATTACAATTACATCTGCTGTTTTAATACAGTTAAAACGTACTTCAGTATAGCTGCTTGCTGTTTCGCAGCTCGTGCTTAATGAACTAAGTAGCATGTAGACTCACTATTTGTAATTACTCGTTCTAAAGACAAATTCACAGTATAAGAGTAACATTAAAGCGTTTGCTATGTAAACATTTATAATTTAATGTTTTCATTGTAATATTCTATTTTATTTTTTGTTTGTATTTGTTCATTACAAATACAAAAAAGAAATTAAAATTTAATTATTAACTTGTTAAGATTTTAATGTTTACGGGTGTATATGTGAAATATGATAATAGGGTATAGGCAATACGCGAGACTCTGCCCACACAGTAATTTTGGATAATTCTGATTCGTGATCTATTCCTCTATAAAGCAGGGAATATTTACACACCTTAGTTTAGCCTAAGCTTTATTTAAAATTAGTCTATTAATTTATTCTTCGTGTTCCCAATGGCGTCCGTATATCTATCGTCCGTAGATCCGTACAAGGCTGCATTAAGATAGCTCGCGATTATGCCAGCCTTAGTTGCAATGACCAAATACAGACGGTCGCAGTAATGGACCGCCGATGTGATTTTCAATGTTCTTCTTTACTTAACAAGCTGGTCCCCCTATAAGGATTTTTCTGCGTCAAGCTTGAATTTTTAAGTTACGTCCCAGTAAACCAGTTTAGTTATAGATAAATCAACCGTAGCAACACATAAACGATATATTTTGGTGTATTAGAATTTTACCCACTTTTTGGATGAAATATTACTAAGGGATTAGATTTTAAGGGTAGTGCCATAGTTTGGTTAAAAGTGATAACTTTGATATTGTACGCCTTCTACGTAAAGGATCATATCTTGTTTTCAGTATAATACGACTAAAATGTCGCCAAGGCATCGATGGTACAGACACAATCTCATATTATTGTCTATTTTTTATGACATTAAAGTGTGAACCTTAAGAATTTAACTATCATTTAGTAAAACTTTACTTAACAAAAATCTGTTAAGAAGATTTTGAGAAAATTGCGAACATACATACAGACAGCTTTGTTTTATAATATGAACTTTGATCCTATTATTTAAAAAAAACTCAGGTTGGACTCAACTCGGAATCATTTTATCTTTAGGAAATCTAAATCCGAATATTACTGATGCATCCATGCATCTTAATGCTCAGTGAATGCTACATAAAATACAAGTGTGTATTTCGTACTAATTAATATAATGTAATTCACAGTAAGCACTCAACATTTTTCAAGTAGGTACGCTCAATCGTTTTAACTTAGGACGTTTTAATTTGAGTTTCAGTCATCCGAGTGACGCAGTAAGCCGACGCTCGACGTCCACAAATCCGCTATATTTTTGGCTCCATACTTTAAAGGAACGGTAATTTACAGACAGACAGCAGAATATTTATAATGTCCTTGTGCATTATCCTTAATTTTAATATTAAAAATGCTAATGTTTGTTACTTTTTGACCTTAAGTACTCTTCTCCACTCATACTGTGAAACTGAAAAATACTTCTCACGAGGAGGAGACAAATTACTTTTGCCATCAACACAATCTTGCCACGGATTAACGCTAGTAAGTTATATAGACCATATTGTATACTGTCTTCTAATAAATATATTCTGTGGATAGACGGAAGAATTCGCCGTCGCTTGTCAATTAACCGTTCGTCCAGACAATTTGTCATGACCAACATTCGTATATATTCGTCCGTCCGTTCACATAATACGCGCTCGTTTGTCAAACGCCATTCTCAATACGTACGCACCGGGGTGGCATTTTAATCGGAATCGAGCGTTCTGGAATGAGCGTGAAAGGCAAATTATGTACTCCTGGGTGGTATACACTAATTACATTGTATTGATTGTTCTGAATAATTAAATCACGTTTGAATACATTATCAGGATGGCCATTTCAAAACGGAAAATGCGGAGAGAATTCATGCTCTTACTAAACTTTATTTCAGGTCATTTCTTTTTGTTCGAAGGAGAGCATTCCGTTAAAAAGTGACCTACGGATTTCCGGACAAAACAAGTCCTAGTTTGTCGTGGAAAGATTTAACGAACTTTGAGACTCATTTCGAGAGTCAAATAACAACAATTTAGTCCCACGGCCCAGTTTAAAAATTTGTCGCAGATACTCAAAAGTTGGCTTTTGATTCGCTTTTATGCTTTTCTAGGAATATTGGGTTTTTTACTGAATTTGAATTTGTACATTAGTTGGAAAAATTGGCGAACCTTATTTTCAGATTATTTTCAGGCGCTTGTGGCATTTTTTTTTAAATAAACTAAAAGCAATTTTGTTATATCCCACAAATTAAAGTCACAAAGGCTTGTGTTGGGAGTTCACTTCCATAATGTACTGGGAGCGAGGATCAAATTCACGATCTCTCGGTTGTAAGTCCGACACACTACCAATTGAACTAATGCCGCTTATAAATTAATGCTTTCCCAGAATCTCCCAGCTATGGATAGACTCAATAAGTGCTTATAGCTGAAGACAGGCTACCAAGTTACGCCTAGGGCATGCATGTACCTGCAATAACTAAGTAGCCCTTAGAGCCCTACATCAAGTACGCCGCACGTGACGAGAAATTACAACGAAAACAAAACCCCATGAATCACACGTAACTGTTATGTGATAAAGTATGCAGTTGCATAACATTCCTGATGTTTATTCGCTTGATTCTATCATCATGGTAGAACTTTCAAAGGTTTTTTTTTCTGAAGGACACAAATTCACGCCACCATCTAATAGCAGCAGAAGTTCAGCTGAGTGTTAAAATGCAGATATTTTATTGTTACTTACCATTGTTCTTAACATGATTGTAATAAACGAAGAAATATCTGCCCTTTCATTTAAAATGAAATAGGTAGTAGTAGTAGTAGAGGTAGTAGACTAACTTTACCTTGCTTAACAAAAACGTAAAGTTCCTCACTCACATCACATCTCTTGCTATGAAGCTACCCAGTTTCCAATAAATAGGATCAGAAGCAAACTGCCACATTTTCCGAAGTCCAAACATGTTCTGGCAAGCATCAGGCCACAGGGCCCGATTACCGGTCATTACCGGCCACGCATGCGGTGTCATTACCGACCCGTCCCGGCCTGTGGCGGTGCTTACCACTTACTCTTGTTTTACCATTTACTTATTTTGAGGTAATTTTATGGTTTCCTATGAAGAGGTCGTTGTCTAGTCTATCATAGCATGGGTGGAATTGGTTTACTTGTATTGAACCTGGAATTTTTACATCTTTCGTTAGTATAAAGAGGGGATTGGCTTATGTGTCAGTGAAGACGGAAAATTTTAGTCAAGCTGATAATCTTACTAATGAAAAGATATACTTGTTTTGGCATCATGGGATATTCTACTTGACTAATGTCTATAAGTATTTAGAGTGTAAATAAATATGAAACGTTAGTATTACACATAGGCGAGCTATATAGTTCTTCCGCTTTTTTTATTCGTTACACACGTTAAACAGTAGGAGGATCAGTTATTTACATAAATATAGATCTAAATACATTCATAGAGTGATTACATGTTTCCCAGATCTGATTCTATGTAAATAAGCACTTATTTATTCGAGTTTCTTTCAATCTCCTGCATTTAAAACCTGAGAGATAACGTAAAGTTACAAAATGTTAACCGCTTTTGCAGAAAAGTGTCTTATTTCTTAAATTGAGCCAAGGTCTGCGTCAGCGAAGTTATTAAGTTATTACAAATAGAACAATTTCATCCTACGAAGCGAAGGCAAAAACCTACAAAGCATAATGAGAAAAAATAATTATGAAACAGCTTGAACGTGATACGACGCTTTCTAAATAGAGGTCAAGTTATCGCTTGTGATACTAACTTTGAATTGTGACTATGCGTACGTACTATTGTGTGAGTTCTAATGATAGATCGGAAAGTATAATCAAAATATGAGCAGAAATGTCCATGACCCACTTACCTAATACTGCTAGAAAAATAAAATGCTAAAAAATTAAAAATTGTGAAATACGAAAAAATTGTGGAAAATAGATGGATTTTCGTATTTTTATTAGACTGAACGAGTTTGCGGATTATGAAAATAATTCTAAATCTAGTAGGTACTAATCAAATAGGTCAAGCCTGCAAAAACATAGCCAGATTTTTAAATATTTATTTCATTAAATAACATACACCTATAAATATTTTCTGACCCTAACTTCCCTATAAGGAAGGCAATAACGAAGATCATACTAAGATATTCGTTTTAGGACGGAGCTAGTTCTACCGTGTGTGTATACAGACATGCATTTATCTTATTACAGTGTGACCTCACTTTTTTGGAATCATAGAAGTAATTTTAATATATGAGGTATCGTTAAATTCGTCAACTGCAAATTACTTTAACTTTCCAAACTATTGAAGTGTCAGATTATAAAGTTTTAAGTACCATTAGAGCTATTAATTGGAAAGTTTTGATCGTGTAGAGAAAAAGGTTTTATAAAGAAATATTCTGTAATTACGATTGCCATGATAGATTCGAAAATGTATTTAAAATACGAAGTGTAAACTGCATGAGTAAATCATAAAGCGGATTTCTGTGCCGTCCTGTTTCTGAACCATTATTTAGAGGCGGAAAGTTTTCAACTCACTAACTCTTCTTGTTGCTCCAAACTTCGCCGAGTACTGGGAGCGAGTTTGTATTCTAAAAAGCATATCTGTACTTAAGAGGAATGCCTTTGTTGGCTGTAATTACGTAGAACTTTTTACTTACCTTCATTTACATTTAATTTAATTTTCAGAAAATTCGCCAAACAGATGTTACTAGACTAGAGAATATCTAAAGAATTCCAACGAGATTGGAGAGTGAAACAAAATGTGAAAAGTTGAATTATGAGAAAAGTAATCCGAAATAGATACTAAACAGAAAACAACTAAAACTATTGACCAATTAAACCGAACTCAGTCAGAACAAGTAACCTTACACAAGTGTCAAAAGACAGAAAACCCGACCAGGAAACCTAATACCGATAAATAACAATCGAACAGCGAATCGGAAAGTAGACACTTCACGAAATCACATCGAAAAGTAGCTAATGAAAAACCAGTAGTTTCGCAAGCGAACCGTAGTTGCTCAATACCCGAGACAATTCGATGGTGGCAAGTCATTTAGCGGGGCGTCCGATTCCACAAACATCAATCACACTCATTCCGCTGAGATGGGAATTTACGCAAGCTTATTATATCGGCCACACACGCTTAGAAACCAGTTTGCGTTTACGACGAACGCCACCGAATATTGTGCAAGGGACGTCCTTTGATGATACACCGGACGCTGTTATTAAGAAATTTAATGCTCTGTAACCGACGAGCTCTTCACCTAAACTTTGTATGAAGATGTTTTATCAAACAAAATCAGGATCAAACACGCAACCCGCATTATAATGGAGTCTTTCAACTGAATTCGGGAAGCCTAACGTGTCGTGTAATTATATAACAGGAACTCAACCGTTAGAAGGGACGGTATTAAATTGTGACGTTGGTCGTTATCTTCACTCGATTATAGGCTAACATAATAAAAATATAAGTAAGACGGTTACATTTACATTATATTTTTGTATTTGACAAACTAGCATACAGTCCACCCAATGGTAAGTGGTCAATGACGGCCATGGACATCCGAAATCATCCCCAGATAGATTCTTTCTTAGGTCGATCACACATACATTGCTCCTCTTGAGCACTAAGTTGGAACGCCGCAGTTAGATGTGTGGAAGACACACACTCTTAAAATAAAATACAGCATAAACATAAACCAGATCAGAAAAGAACACTGCAGAACATAAGGCAGAAATAGGTGTGGGAGTGGTGCCACCGGAGTCGAACCAAGATATAATATGTACTACCATCAAAGCACTAAACGCCTAAGTAGCCTAAATCTTCCTTCATCCTTTACATTATCCTTACCGCGAATTAAGTCCCCTAAAATGAAATTATCCATAATTTATTCAAAGGATCAGATTCACTTTAATAATTTTAAACGAGGAAAAATGTATAAATTCTTTGATATGTCATCATCGTCGGAAGCATCCATCTATGACGCATCCATGAGCAATCATTGGTAAATACTGCATTAGTCAAATCACATTCTTGTTCATTATTGTAAACATAATTACGCTAAAAGCAGATAAAGTATCAAACGAACAACAAAATGCTTCGTAAAACAATTATCTTTGCGTGAACTTATGAAATACTAGATCAGAACCCATTTTAATAATACTAGTAGGTTAATTCGCATAAAGAGCTCGTGACCAGGTGCGGTCAAACACTTTTCTGTTACTTCCTGAGTAAAAACCAGTCACGTGGCCGACAAGCAATCTCTTGCAATGAATGTCTCCATAGTTTAATAGCCTCTGCCTTGCGACATGCGTCTTTCGATAATTCTTCTTATTGATACCTCTGATATGGCATTTAAATGTAATTTCGAATCCAGTTTTATGCTAACCACGTTAAAAATAGGTTATTTTGCACTGTCGTTGTTGAGGTTCTTGTTGTCGTATTGTACAGTTTATATGCTTTAAAAAATTGTTTGTTTAATGGATAGAGGGGATATTTTATATTGATTGTAAAAAAATGTATGAAATTTTTTTGTTAGTTAAAGAAATATCTGAAAATAAGCATGATGTCTCCAATCGCCACACTTATTTCTGCTTTACAACGGTTAGGAATACATTGTTATATTCCAAGATGTTAGTGTAGGTGTAACATACGGAGACACAACGGGGCGTTATAACTTATAACTCAGGAAAAAACAATGTGGCTATTTTCCATCTTGAACAGAAGTTGATTACCGATCTCGGGTGGCAAGGAATACTCATCCAAAAAAGAGAGAGATACTCATTAAAATAATATATTACTTGATGTTTACATCTTTTTTATGTAGGTATTTATAGTACCTGTATAGTAGAATGCAATTATACTTTGATATGCGAGTGAAGCCGTACTCGAAAGTTAGTAATTTAATAACGTCGCAGAACATTGACCTCGTAAATCCAATCGTATACATAAATATAAAGTGAGCTGTGAGTCTGTTTATTATGAACATTAATCAGAATATAACACATCTATACTCTATGTTTTTAACCGACGACAAGAGCGGAGGTTGTCGATTCGACACGTAATTTTTTTATCTTCGACCACGCATAACTTTTAATATAGGTAATTTTGATAATTACTTTCTAATAGAAAATGAAAAGTCTAAAGTTGATCTCATTAAATTTTAAATATCAAAAATGATGAACAAAAATTGCGAACCTAAGTGTAGAAAAATAGGGTATGAATGATTTTTCACTCACTGATTTTAATATTGAGTTGGGCCTTATCGTCAGTTTAATGTTTTGTTAAAAAGTACTTGTCTGAGTCGCTGTGTCCGGATGTATCTACGAATATACTAAGTAATTATAACCGGGAACCGATAATGAAGATGCAAGGTAACATAGAAACAATAAGCAATCGTTAGACACGAAGAAAGTATGAAAAACAATTGCTGGTGGGAAACAGCTAGCTAATTTGCACAACAATTCGTTTGAGGAGTTTCTCCGTTCACTTCTTGCTTGACCGGAATTATGATTGGGCAATTTTGGACTACTTACTAACCTAGCTCTTAAGAAATACGTTGTTTTGATAAACTTCTGATAATTTTTGAAGGTGGTATAACCTTTTACGGTTCGACTCCGGAGGTACCACCGCCACATCCGTTTCTGCCTTATAACAACAATGTTCCTGCTGCTGTGTTCTGGTTTGAAGGGCGTGGTCGGGGAGACATACTTAACCGAAGCGTTTCAATTTAGACCTTAAGTAGCAAAGTAATTGTAGTTGACCTGAGAAAGAACGAAGAAAGAAGAAGAAACTTAAATCTTAACTTACATCCCGTCTTAGGTTGACTAAAGTATGGGCGGCAGTGAGTACTTACAGGTGGACATATTCGCTTACTACCTCAAAATCATGCGTTGTTTTGTTATACTTCTGATAGATTGAACTAATGTTTATGCAAAATAACGTGATTAGTTCACGTAAATGGTATTTGTAGATTATGCAAGCTTTTCCCAACAGCTTTTAATATGCCTATGCCGAACCCCGGAATTAAATACAGGATATTAGAAATAAATTCTCGGAACAAATTAATTAACTTGGCACAACCAAAAGATTTATATTCCAGTTTATATACTTACGTGTGAAATTGAAATATATTATTAACTCTGAAACATGTTTTATTATTTCCTAACTAGTCTTTAGTATTATTTTGCTTACTAACAACTATCGAATCTTGTGTTTAAAAGCGATTTGGAAATTCTACCTGCCTTATGATATGTTGAATGAATTTTAGTAGTAGTAGGTATGTAGTATATAAATGTTATTTTCCTTTACCAATAATGTTCAATAACACCTTTATTCCTGCTAAGAAAAGCTAAATTTAAGCATTCAATAGCGTAATAACGCACATTTGAACAAATAGAACATTTTACAGAGATCAAAAAAATACTGAAATTGTCCCATGTGTTTAGTATAAAATTTAATAATTTAATTTCTCATATGATTCCTAGAAATAATTTGTATTTTTTTCAAAGTTCAATGTTCCGCAAATAGCATGCTCTATTCATTAAATCATCGTAAAACATTTAATCATTGAAGAAGGACATCAATAAATTTACATTAATTATTACAATGTAATGAATGCGTAGTTTTTAGTATATTAAGTTAACAGTCATTATACTTTCCTCAAATCCACCCACTTTTTCAATTTTGGAAAAAAGTCAATGTTTAACAGGGTATAACGTATTAACGCTCTCGTGGAAGCCTTATAATTCTCGTATCTTACTTAAATGCGAAAACAAAAAGTATTACAATATACTCTATAGTCAATATTTAAGATCATTAGCTTCGATAATACATAGTTGAACGTACCTACATCAAAAATCATTGCTTAATTGAATATTTGACATTAACAAATGGATTCATTCCTTATATTCTATCTTCTTTTTGTACTTATGTTGAAAAGCAACTCAAGCGATCAAGTCTATTCTGACAGACGTATTAAAACAAGATAAACATGATCTAGTTTTGTCTCAAAGTAGTAACCTGTCAGATCCTACCAGTCCACATGCTTAAATTGGAACAAAAAGTATTGAATAGTCACGTGAGATGACCTCACGAGCCGGACCCCAGTCGACCTTTGGACAACATCCTGATTGCCTCTCACGTGAAAAGAAGCGTCAGTAGTGCAACAAAAACCATAAATACCATGATAAATACTTATCATGATAAGTAGTATATCTACTACTTAAGACCAGAGAGCATAGATCTATAGGTGACAAGCAAAAAAAGTTTGCTGTGCAATGCTCAGAATAGATTAAAGTGGGTATCTGATATAGGCGTCAACTTAAAAATTGCTTAACTAATTTTTAACACAATATACTCGTAGCAATGTCATTCAGAGTATATAACTTATAGGAAGATAATTCTATTTTTTGATCATCCGTACACCGTATTGATCGAGCCAAATAAATAATTCCATCATTGGTTTCAAAATTAGATGATTAAGTATAAGACAAAACATAATACCAGTTCTAATTGCTTGATGTGTTGTCATCTAATAATTTTTTAAATAAATATAAAAGTCTGAGGTAGGATGATAAACAAAAAATAAAGATCGTCGAGTGATTAATAAATAGATTTCATCTGAAAAAGTACGAAATCGAAGGCTCTCCTGTAAACTTTACTTTTCGACATAAGATAGTTTACGTTGGGGTCGTCGAACAATATACGCCTTGTTAAAAATACATTAATTTGTAATGTTTAGTGTAATTATGTGCCTAATTTTGTTAGTAACTATGTATAAAACAATATTGGCTCACTTTTTGCACCTTAAGACGTCAATGAAGTAATTTGTGTGCTTGTTTGTAAGTGAATAAGTCGACCTACTTGAATACGACCTCTGATTTTAAAAAATCTGAGTGAATTGACATTTTTCATGATATCAAGTTTTAAAATCCATTTGTAGAGAATGAACTCAAACAATGTAGAAATGAGCAATCTATTTAAATTTTAAAGTTAAAAGTGAAATCTAAATTTTGAAAGTGTTTACGCGAAGCAATCAAATTTTAAGTATTAAATTTCATTTCGTCACACTACACTTAAAACATGTTTTATTTCTTTATATCGTTTTGCCAAATAACAACACTGCCAATATCTTACAACAATGGCTCTTATTTAGCTAAAAAACCAACATTAGGTATTTTTTTTAATATGGCTTTTGAAAAGAATACAGTGTTTTAATGCAATGAAGGAAACATTCCAATAAGTACATACACTTAGTATCTTAACATGACGAAGTGTTGAAAGAATAATTAGGCATTGAATTGTATTCTAACGTCTATAAATTGGCGAGTTTTTGCTTAGCATTCTTTGTCTCGAGTTGTAATCAGGCTTGTCCTATATCTGAGTAGCAAAAATAAAAGAATTGTCACTGCATGCAAACAAGTAAAATTAATTTAATAATAAATACAAATTTTATTTCTTT
>DWTF01000142.1:0-15211 GCA_018250225.1 Udranomia kikkawai
ATTAGAAAAAAAAATACTTTCTGAGTTCAGAATAATAATATGTGTGTGGAGTTAAAATATATAAATTCAAAGAAAAGAAGCACTCAAATGTATATGGGGATTTTTTTTTTCATGTTAATTTTTTTTTCAGTAACGATGCATTAAATACACCATCTATAACTAAAAAAACTCAATCTGAACACTAAAGAGTATCAACAGAAATCTAGATTGAAAAAGCAGCGTGTTCAACTCAAGTTCCACAATCGTAAGATATTCATTTTTGTAATTCACATTCACTATGTAAAGAAACCCATTGAAATGTTTAATATTCTAATTTCAGAAAAAAAAATCAAGTTGATACAGAATATACAGAATGTAACAAACAAAAAATTTATTATGAGACACAACGAAATTTTGACTGATCACATCGAATCATCTAAAGAGCTGTATGTATTTGAAAATTTGTATCCATCTTTTTTCATATTTTTTCAAAATTTTTCCTCAAAGCATATAACTTTTTGTCTTAGGTTGCATAATACGATAACTACGATAATTCATAAATAATGAAATTTGTATTTTTTCCACCCCTTGAAGACATCATCCCTCCTAATTATAAATGCGAAAGTAACTCTGTCTGTCTGTTACCTTTTCACGCCTAAACCGCTTAACCGATTTCGATCAATTTTGGTATAGAGATAGATGGAACCTTGGGAAAGGACATAGGCTACGTTTTATCCCGATCCCGAGCTCGATCCCGGAATGGGATGATGGGAGGAACGGGTTCTATAGTAACGATTTATTTAGATATTAGTAGGGATTATTTATATAGAATTATCTGTCACGACACTTTATGTGGCAGACCAAATCTCAGTTTCAGTTCAGTTATTCTATAATCTTACTAATTATGGATAGGAAAATAAACTTTAAAATTTACAGCGACTTTAATTTACTTTTTGACACTTGTAACCTATTTTATAGTCCCACTGTAAGGTATAGAACCGTTCAGGTTCAGGAGAAAACATTGGAAGTTTCAGAATATAATTTTCATGTAACATAAACGATTTGGCCCAAAAATAATATTCTACTTTTATTAATATCATTTTCATAAGTATTTAGGTTACTGAGTCTTAACTTACTCGTAAGCTTTAGCTGGAAAATTAGGCTAGATGTCTCTAAGAAATCAAAGTTTGAAAATAATGTTTTTCTCTTGGAAATTAGCATTATACGAGTACGTCGCGAAGCCAGATCGCCGCGGATTTACCATTCCTAGATTCATATCACCGCTGTTATGTATTTGGCCAAGTAGGTATCTGCAATATAGGTGAATAACACATATTTATTTATTTATTTTTATTTTATTTGAACATATAAGAAATTTACAACTGTAGTGTTCGTAAACGACCACAATAGTATAAAAACTGTGTCGTGGACACCCACCCGCCTCGGACAAGGGGAAGCATGTTCTTAAAACTTAAAAATAGCTAATTAGCCACGATTTCACATTTAGCATGTAACGATGTCATGATTTCTTAGCGTTGACGAACAAATGCTTGAGTGCTAGTTAATAACACGAGTGCCATTATCTTATATTAATATTTACAATGAATTGTGCGTGACGTCGCGTGTCGGAAGCCGTGCCTGGTTCCACCGGCCGGCCGTTTATCGCATCATGTCTACTTGCCACTTTTCAATTGGTTGTTTAGAAAGTTATATCGACTTCTGTCTGTGAAATACATTGCGAATATTCGCACCTGGAATAGGTCGAAACTGGTACTGATAATAGCTTTGAGTGAGCCGTTTGAAGATAAGTTTACTCTTAATGAGCATTATTAGTTTCATAAGTGAAAGAAGTCTGAGAATAAAATTTAAATATACACAACTATTTTTTAATAACACACGCAATGCAGATACTACTTACTAAAACTAAATACTACTGTTAATATTTGCCATGGGTTAGATTATGCGAACTATTTATGTATATTATGAGTTATACATACCAGTATAGGCATTTTTTATATTAGCCTCTCCTATAAATGTGTTTTTTATTATTGTTTTCTTTGTATGATGCCTTTCTATATTACTCATGTGATTGTGTTATAATATACATAATTTTTATTAATACTTAGCGAAGGCTTATGGATAAGATAACCACAATATTATAATTAGCTACATTCTACGAAGTTATTAACATAATTAATTAAGAGATACTTGTTCTCTGCGCTCAATGATATGTGACATACATATTTACATACATTACATACATACATATATCTCACACATATTATATACTGTGTTTATAGACTACAGTGTCGATTATTTAGTTTTTATCACCATAGAGGAAGATACTACAGATACTTGATTGATAGAGGTTTTTATTGCGTCGCTGGATAATCAATCAAGATGTCGTATATTTATAAATCGATCTGTATTAGAGTGCTTCTATATTCAATGGGATTTTTCCTGTTTATCACGACTACGTAAAAATAACCATAGATATATTTTATCGTAGTATGATTTTGGTATCTGATAGAAATGTTAAAAGTGATTTGATAGTTTAATTTAAATTATATTTCAGTATATTTCAGTTATAGAAGCTATAAATAGAGATTATGCTAATAAAGATAGATAAATACCAATGAATAAGATAAATATTTTTTAGAAAATTTTAAATGTAAAGGACAATGTGGTACATCCAATCGAGTTGATAGGACGAAATATTGTTGAGAAACTAGATACTGTTATCCAGCGTCTCTTAAATGTCTTGATTTCCTTCCACAATATTTCTAAACTAAACACCGACTTCCGCAGAGGTTTAACTGTAGATAAACAGCTGCCTGAATACGCTCTGAGTTCAATATGAGGGTGATGGCATACGCACTACTTTTTTGCTGCGAAAACTTCGCACGACTTACTAAATATATTGCCTTACCAAAAGCGAGTAACTACAAATCGATTGAAATTTCCGTCTGAGAGAGTGATCAGCTTAAAATCAGTGGATCTTATAACTTATTACGTAATTATTGCCTATTCTACTATTGTATATTTACTTACTAGCAAAGGTTCTTGCACTTATAAGTAAAATGTGTTCATGTAAGACGACATTTATTTTTGACGACAACGACAAAAGATATTAACTAATAATAAAGTTACTAATGGTAATAATTTTTATTTTAGGCGAACAGTCTGATAATCTTAACATCTTGAGCTGTAGTTTTTGCATAAAAATGTGTTATAAATCACAAATTAATAATGCGCAAATTAATTAACTATCTGCCAAAAGGTTAACCTATTACTTTTATTAAAGTTTTATAACACAATGATCGAATCTAATCTGAAAAACGTAACAGTCGAGATTGTATGAATAATTTTTGAATATTTCATCTACTTTACTAGCTGTTGTGACTATTCGCAGCTCGTAATCTATATGACAAGTCAATTTAGCGCTTTCGACGCTGCGGCACGATTTGAAAATTACTCAGTCAGTGGAAATTTCTCGTTCAATAGCGCAATTCCGTGTGCGCAAATCCGTGTGGCTTGTTGATCGTCAATATTGCTTAGTTCAGCGTTCGAGGCATTTGTATTTTATTTGGGGAACAGCGTAGTCTGTTTATGTGACGTTGCGTGTGTTATGATACGATGTGTTTATTTGCTTACGATGAAAATACATATACCATTATGTACCAACAACTGTTATCAGTACCATAGCGCTGCTAACATTAAAACGTTTGAATTTTGTGACACGTTTTAACTCTTTCAGTGACTTATTAAAAGTATACAGTGTGCGTCAGTCCTCTGCCCCTGCACTCGGCATATTGGATCACGTCTAACGCAGTACTTTATTTGCACCTGCCTCAGCAGGAAGCTAATGAGCCCGCACCGGGTTTGATGCACTCGTTGGAAATGCAATCTGAAACCCAAACAAGGTGCAAGATCATGGTCGTTGATATTTTTATTATTCACGACTGCGTTTGCATTTTTTGTTCTTAATATTATTTTACTTTTAATGAATTGCGATTTTGAAAAAAATAAAAAAAATCAGTGTAATTTATATTTGTTAAAAAAATTCTGTACACAATATTTTCTTTTTAATAAAATATAGGCCACAAAATCTCATTCGTTATGTATTTTCCACTACAATTGGAAGGCTATTCAGCTAGGGAACTTGCTTGATGTCAGATAGCTGACCATTTGAACGACCGATATAATGAGATAAGAACAAGACCGAGAATCCATAGCAAACGCCTTTCCTTAACCTACTTCAGTGCTCACCCATCTCGAACCGAATTAAAACTGGGTTCAAAATCTAAAAGCACGGACTTCCTGCTACAGATTTCAACTAGAGCTTACCTAACAGCATATCCGGATATTTCAAGAAAATCTGCAGAAATCCGTAGCGAAACGACGTGTATTATTGAAAGCGGTAATTAAAATTTGCGCTGCTTCGGTTTCAAAGTGCGGGTTTCTTGAAGGAAATAATATAGAGTGAACTCGAGCAGAAGGGGAGGGTCGTGTGTGCTCGCACTCCGTAACGATTAAAATTCAAAGCCTGTAGAAATGTAATTACTTCGGCGTCTGGTCCGAGTTTCGCAGACTTTTATCGCGGCAATTAAGCTTGATGCCTTTTACATTTATCCGAATGATTGTTTCGAAGACAAATTTGCGAAGAGTTAAGCAGTTCTAGTCGTTAATAGTTATCTAATTCAACACATCTACTACTTCGTTGTTTAAATTTTTGTAACGTTGTTTAAATTAGTTACGTGTGTAACCAATTGCAGAATGAGATCCTTTCAGTTTACTATAGATATAATGCCACGTTTAAAGACAAAAACAATTTTGTATTCATTAAAAAAATAACTCAAGAATATAATCAGATTTAGATTGGACACGAGAAAAATTTATTTCGGAATGATCGAAGTCGTGGGCCGGAGCTGGTCTTATAATTTAATATTATTAAGCTTACAGAAGTCATTGGTACACATTCGACCGAACCGATGCATTTACAGCGCACATACAGCCTGCTTTAATTCAATTTCGCAATTTCAGCAGCACGATTTAGCGCAATAATTTTAATTCGAAAGCGAAGCTAAAGCTGTCATGCTTTTTAAGAATAAAAAAGTAACTAGATTTGGCTTTTAGATGTAACGGACATCTCCTTTATTAGTTACTCTTTGATCAAAATGTCAATCAATCGAACAGATAATTATCCTTTCTAAAATTTCCTTTAATTCTAATATTGTATGATCTAAACGTGTGAATTAAACGAATAGGTACCCTTTCTTGTGAAAACTACATTTATTTGTCTTTAAATACCTTGAAAACGATGTAACTTACTTTTTCAAAGAGCTCTGTCTCTTTGATATGCATCTGATTATCCGAGCTACATCCATTCTGACAACAACAAGAATCATTACGAAATGCAGGTTTCCCAAGGTACAATATTATACGGGCTAAAGGGTCATTGAAGTGGGGATTCCGTGCCTCGGGGTAATTCTCTTTACTTTGTATATTTTTGTAGTTCACTTCTAGTGGTATGTTTGCGACACATACCTATTTGCATCCAATGCTAAGCAAAGTTTGTTGTAGTCTACAGAGGCGTCAAAGCACTTACAACCTTTATCTGTCCTTTTTATGTTAGATACCTATAAGTGAGTACATATTTTTATGTAACGAGTTTAACGCTTTACGAGTGCTTACGTCTATATATTTTTTTCTGTCTTAAAGCAATTCTCTAATATTCCACCGATTAGACGTTTCATCTTTACGCGCTTCCCGATACAATCTCTCCTAAAGTGTTGAGTCTACATGACAAGTTTTAAGTCTACTTGTCGCACGACATAGTTCGAATTAGTAGAGTCAACATATTTTTTACTTTACATTTTCCTTAAATATAAAATAAACATGAAATATAGTTAAATTTTCCAAAGACATCTAAATTTGAAATCTACGTACAACTACTATCTATCCGCGAAGTCACGTGTACTCTAAACGAGAATATAAAGACTTCTAGAATATTCTGAATTTTAAAGATAAAAACGCGTGAACCATTGTACATAGATATGTCAAAAACACACGGATTGCATGTACCCGCGGGTTCGCTGGAATACTCATTATTGTGAGGTTTTCATTTGACGTCGTACACAGGTGTTTTGCCCGCACAATCAGCAGTAAAAAGAAACGACTCTTCCGGGCAAACTTCTCAACTTGGTATTTCTTAATAACACGTGTTTCTTTAAAATGAATATATCTGTGTGAGTTAAAATAAAACTATGCTCGCTGACTGATTCGTCTCCTATGAGCTTAATATATGAATGAGTCTTTGTAGTTCTTTCGTAAACTCTACTAAGGAGGGATTTTAAACATTTTACCTCTGCGATGAATTAGTATATAGACGCTTTGAAACTGGCTTTGATTAAAAAATAAACAAACACACATTTTAATGTGCCGTATTTGTCTTCTTCTTTTAAAGTATGATTTAGAATACGGTCTGGTATCTGAAAATGGTGAATCTAGGTAAGATCTGAACTTTTCTAGTCACGGAATGGCTGTGGGATCTTCATAATTTATGGCAGTAAGTGCTAATGCAAGTTTTTTAAAGTGCACTCATACGGCCAAGTATATTAGTCTTGAACGTCTCTAAGCCACATGACCATTTCCGTCGCATATCGCATAAGCATATCCCATACTCGGCAGCCTAGGGCTATTTACTATCAGTCGTGACCAAAGATATGGCCAATGTTGGTCCTAAGAAATCAACAAAGAAATAGGTACAGGGAACGTGTTTCCTTAGAACGGTAGGTACAATATTATCTCATTGCAACTGCTGGCCGAAGCGGTGTTTACGTAAGCTCGTTATAAACGAACGCAAACATACATCCAGCATGTTTTATTTACACTAATGCTTCACCTCCTAATTGAAATAACAAACAAAAATGCTTAGCGCGAAAAGTAATAGTATAAATGGTTACTCAGCTTTCTTAGAATATGGCTGCAATTGTTTAAAAACGTTTCGAATGAATATTCAATAAGATGTGTAACAAAAGTTGGAACAGGTGTAACAAAAATGCAAAACAACAAGTGTGTATTACTTAAACTCGTATGACTCCGAATTGGCCGGATATCGTAAGACAATGTAATCTAATTTTGCACAATAGAGTATGGTACTTCTCTGAAGAAGATACCCAACGTAAGTAAATTACAAAATTGATGGACATGTAGGTACGGTCTTCTATTAAATTATTTATGGACCCCGATCTATTAGATTATTGATGTTATTTAACCAGAACTTTGCTACATTTTAGATGGATCATGCAAATGAGATATATTTGTGGGTGACATCATCTAAAAATGGAATCGGAATTCAGCTAAGTGTCCGCCGATCAATTAGCAAAACGGTAGCGTAGGAATAGAATTACCGTCAGAGTCTAGTTTCTATCACGCTTCACTTGTAATTTATTATAGTCGAGTTCATGTAGCTAAAAGGGTTAAGGCTATTTCAAACAATACAGCAATTGGAGCGAGCAAATTAATTACCTGAGGTTGAAGAACGCTAAAAGTATGAACTACACGCATGGAAATTATGATTATGTTCATGATCGTTTGCACTGATGTTAAATTTTATATGACAGAGTATGAAAGCTATGAAAGAGGGTAACACATAGTAAAACGAAACCTCCTTACGACACAAGATAGTGTAGTGGATCATATTGTATTCAACGAAATTAGCTACATACCCGTCTGATATCATAGCCATGAAAACATCGAGCTGTTAATAGAATCGGACACTGGAATGTTCAATTAAAGTTAGTTAAAATTGTGCATTACTGTATTGAAGTTATATTCATATAACTGGACGCTGGCGAGACGTTGAACGGACGGCAAAAAATCGTTCGTCTAACCATCGCCTTATATGGCACGGTCACTAGCGATTTCACAGCGAACGCGGCAGCTCGGAGCGCAAATCAAATGATATCGATGCCCGATATTGTATAATGCGCGAATAACTGCCTAGTTTATTGTAAATCCTTCAACGTTCCTAACGATTATATAGCACGCGCTCGTAAATGATAGAATTTCAAAGCTTGTGCACTTATCGCACCACTTAATCTAGGGCTTTGAGCGTTAATTTAAATTCATAGTTGCGTCTAATTTATATAAAATATAGCCACACAATATTTTGTGACATAGTTGCACGACAACATTGTTTGTGGGAGCGAATGTGTAGCACTGGCTTAGTTTAACATGCCCGCTAAAGGTTAACTTATTTCGATCTTTATAACCGAGAATTTCCTTTCTGTAATGTGCCACTAACTGGCTAATAAAGGACCGACAATAGTCAAACGTTCGAGAATATCTTCGGATATGATTAAAATTTCTAAATATCCTTTCAATAATTTTTAAAAATATTTCGCCTACGGGTATTTATAAATTGAAGTACTAAACCTGTTTTCACACTTGCCGACCAACCGCTAAGTAGATACAAGAGAATAAATTTAGAGCAAATGAATATTCAAATGTTACAATCGTAGAGACAAAAACAAATCTCCAATAACAAGCAAAGAACTACACAAACAATTACATAAATCCAACCACAGACAGTAATAGCGGCTAACTATTGGAATAGCGATACGCGGACGTTTATTAAAACGCAAGACATTCTTGACATGAGACTAATTGCCCCACGAAGACCGCTTGGCGACGCACGTGCAGGTGCAGGTTGCATCAGTCCGGCATTCCCAGCTCGCCCACTGTTCCCATGACACCGGTGTTATGTTATGAATGGCCATTGTAATTACTCATATTACGTTATTTGCGTAATACCCGTAAGCCGTGATTTCTATTTAACCGTGTCTTGATAGCAATGCCCGATAGGATAGGAGATTCTTACGCACTAATCTTAGCAGCGTAGTGTCGTTCTTAGAGTTTTAACTAAAGCAAGCGGTTTCCAATTCGACTACAAAATGTTAGAAACAAAATAAAATCATATTTTCGGGATCGCAAAAACAAGGTCAAAGCCTTCGGGAGGTACAAGGCTAACATATATAGAGATTTAATAACAAGATGCCCATGATCTTGCATGATGTAAGTTATACGTTATTGGTACTCTGCCGCAGGGTTTGGTACGATGAGCTAACCAATTAAGCGGACCTTGAAATCAAAATACATGGTACAATCAAGACGTATTTTTTGCTACTTAAAGCTGACGTTATTCTCATGACCCACATAATAATCACGCACGCTTTGTAAGCACGTAAGACAATGGCACGATCTAATGGAACTGTGACTGTGATTGATTTGTTTTGGTTAATGGTATGGTTAAGATAAAGGTACATAATATTATCCTTTTGCAGGATAGGAGTACAATTGGAACGTTGAAAGTATATTAGTTACTATAAGTAGAAAGTCCTAGAACCTTTTATGGTTCGACTCCGGAGGCACCACTGCCGCACTTATTTTATATTTATTTATTATTCTATCTTAACAGCAGTGTTTTTGCTGCTATGTTCTGGTTTGAAGGTAGATACACTTATCATCAAGTGGACTGCATGCTCGCTTGATACCTGCCAGTCGTAAAAAAAACAATAGAATGATTTTAGTAAATAAGTATGGTACAGTATCGTTGCTACTGGTTATGACATACCTAACCTATTGCTTAGTGAATAATTGTTATCTCCTAGCTTCAGCTATCGGGGCTATTTCATGTCAAGATTTATCTTATAGTCGGTAGTAACACTTACAACCAGAAATGCATTCAATTTCGCTATGTACGTATAGTAAATGGCTATTGGACAAAGACCATTGTCTGTTGAAACAAACTGTCTTCGTCAAGTTTTGTCCCGTGAGCATTCTAGGAGCTGTTGCATTGACTGCAATGCAATAGAACTTTACAAATAACAATAAAGGAAAGTCTGAAGATCTCTGAAAGTAACGTAACATAAAACCATAACAATCGGTGAGGATCTTATTTTTTTAGCGTTTTTAAATAAGAAGTTATTGGACGACTTACTACATCTTTTTTAAAATTTTTTTTATAATTTTGAGATAGCAAACGAGTATGCAGTCCACTTGATGGTAAGTGGTCACTACCGCCCACGGTCGTTTGTAGTCAACCTAAGCCAGGATTGAATTTCTTTCCTAGATCAACCACAAATGTATTGCTACCCCTGATGGCTAAGTTTAACGTCTCAGTTAAGTATATTTTCCTGATCACACCCTTCAAATCACAGCACAGCAGCACGAACACTGCTGTTATAAGGCAGAAATAGATGTGGTGGTGGTGCTTCTAGTGTTGAACCGAAAAAGTATTCTTTAAATTCACGACTATGTCAAAAATCATAGTAGGCACAACCAAGATTATAATAATAACAGAGAGACATTGAATTGAATTTGAAATCAACGGTTAATTCAGTAAGCAGCTTCCCACGTCTTGCGCCATGAAATATTTTTTGTTCAATTTTACCAATATTTCCAGCCGCAATTGTATTGAGAAATTGAACAGATTTTTCTGCACGAAATGGTTAGCTAACCGATTCGTAAAAGGTAATTCTAAGGCTAATCGATTGCTAATCTTAAATTTGAACCTGGTCATATCTCTACTGTACTTTACAGTAACAATTGAATTAATTACGTTATTTTGTAGCTTTCTGTGTTCTAACTAAAACTGAGACATTTAATATTTTTGTCATACTACCTATAAGAAACGATTGATTATTTATTGTCTACGTTAGTACAAATAATATTAAAAAACCATGTATGACTGATTGATTGATTTTAGTTCAGAATTAGAGTTCAAATTAAACTGTATTTATGTTATCAAAAATTGCAGTTTTTTCCATTCTTTTTGTTTAACGAATAGTATATAAATACATACTAGTAGTTTTGTTAGCCCCTACAGCTCAATCCAAAGGTTTGTGTTAGGAGTGGGTTCACGTGGTAGTGTAATGGAGCAAGAGTGAGCATTGAACCCACGACTTCTCGATCGTTAGACTACCACTACCCATTAGCTATTGCCGCTTCAACATTAACCACCATATTTTCATTTTAATTTAAGACAGGTTTAGCTGGAGTCTAGCTTAGCTTAAAGCATTTCATGTTCCCGGCTTGAATTTAATTTCAAAACGCATTAGCTCATTTGCGTTTCCAGTTTGAAACTAAATACTATGTACAAGACTGCGAATGACCACCATCGGCGTGAGTGCATGTTGCCCGACTAAACATCGAGTTGATGGAACCGGTTTGTTCTCAGTTTAGCACCTTCGCCAACCGTTAGGAGTTTTAGTGATCAATTGTTGAACGAAAGTGCCAGCCTTGATCATTGTTTGGTTATACGTGTATTTGTTTTTTACAATTCTCTCTGTCATAGTAGCAGTCTTGTATGTCGCTTTACTAACTTGGCGGACGCTCTACCGTGTGTCTGTTTCATGTAATCAAACGTGTGCGTGACGGCGTTAATAAACTTAGTACCTACTTGGGAACTAGGTATATTTATGTACATACTAAGTTGCGTAACAGAATTACTTAGCGCAACTAATACTTTTCCGACTCATGTTTATTTCTAAACCTGATTTATTGGATAACGTAAAACTAACGATTTATATCTAACAGGTTTATGAAAAAGATATCGACAAAGTGATATAATATGTAAGTGTAATTTAAATTAGCGTATGTAAATTAATTTATCTACAATCTAATCTTATGGACACTAAATATCGCTCTATATGCGATGAACACATTACTACTTAATTATGTCTCACAATAAAACCGATACAACCTGTTTTATTTACAATAGGTATAGCACCTCTCACGGGCGAAACTAATGATATTATTGATACATATATTTTATTAGTAGTTCCAACACGTGCTATTATTGTTTACTGCTTTTCACGATAGCACATTAGAGAAATCATTTTGAGGTTTGTTTTTTTTTGAGGTAGCGTGCTTGCAGTCCACCTGATGGTAAATGAACATTGCCGCCGACGGACATTATAATCAGCCCAAGATAGAACCCAAATTCTTTCTCAGGTCGACTACAAATGCGTTGCTATCGTTGAGTACAAAATTTGAACGCGTAGGTTAACTGCGTCTCTCTTACCACACCCTTCAAATCAGAACACAGCAACAAGAACACTGTATAACTAACAACTAGCATATTTTGTAAACAGATGATAGTGGTCTACTATTGTTGCAATCGCTGTCCCGTGAGTTCAGTATTGGACCAAAATCATACTGTAGAATCAATTTAATTATATCGAACTATTAAAAGAGCGCTGGGAATTTTTTTTTGCCGGCTTTCTCTCGGTCTACCACGGCCTGAAGACCTGAAGGCGTTGAAAGCCGATGACCACTAATTGAAATGTTTATCACGTTCATTGAGTGTATTCATATACCTTATGATGAATAAAAATATTTAATTCTTGCTTCTATTTTCTACCTTTCATTTCTACTTTTATACTGCAAGACGACAATATTATGCACCTTTATCTTAACCGTATAATTAACCAAAATAAATCAATCATAATCACTGTCACAGTCACAGTTCTACTGTATGGTACTAGTTGTACTAAGTTTGAACGTATCGATTGTGTCTCTCTTACCACACTCTTCAAACCACTGTTTCTTACGTTTACAGATCACATCACAGCTTAATGTTCACGGTTCATAATCTGTGCATTAAGGTCACTAAATTTTAATATTCAGTGACTAACAAATCACGCCTGACCCATATCGTGTTTGTATCACAATAGCACTACAAACTTCTCTCAAACATTAATTGAGCTTTTTGTGTCTTAGTAATTTTGCCAATTGGAAAGAAGCAAAAAAAATTTAGTTTAGATTCACAGCATTACTAAACTAGAAAACTAAATGTATCAGTTTATATTTTAAATCATATTAATAAAATAATACCTAATTGTTGTTTCTATTGTTATATTTATTAAAATTTTGATGATTTTTAAAAACATTTCTTAGAAATTCATTGCATTAACTGATGTACTAAGGTATTGATAGAACTAAATTAATCAAATGCTTGACGTAAGTTACAAGAAATACGCTTGCATCATGGACTTCATATTCTATAAGGTAATTCGAGCGATCGATCATTGAATCGTTAATCAAGTGGCGTACCGCATCGAATTCGGTATAATTATTTTAGTGTGTACTGTAATCGGTAATTGAGTTCTGTTCACACCGAGCCGAATGTCCACTAACCCTTTCACCGTATTCTAATACTTGAAATCACGTTCCCAGAAGTGGGACGAAAATATTTATGGAAAGATGTAGCACCTTAAAGTTGACAGTCCAAGTGTTAATTTGGTAGAACAGCAAACGAAGTACAAGCTATTTAACATAAACGCGCTAATTGGTATCAAATTAAAGCAATGAGGACGATGTAAACGAAAATCCGTTAAACTGGAATTAAGTTTCTATTTTCGTTTCTCCGGCAAGCAGTAAACGCAATGCTGCTAATCAGATAAACCTTTGATTAAGATGGATCCTACCGAATTACGGTTCTTTTTTGTTTTTTTTTTATGATTTTGAGGTAGCAAAAGAGCATACAGTCCACCTAATGGTAAGTGCTCACTGCCGCCCATGGACATCTGTAGTCTAACTAAGACAATATCGAAGTTTTTTCTTAGATCAATTACAAATGCGTTGCTACCCCTAAGGACAAAGTTGGAATGCCTCGTTTAAATGTCGTGTGGAATGTCTCCCTGACCACAATTTTTGAAGGTTTATGATATTAAAATAATAATGGTTTCTATATGTAAGCATAGTTAGATAGTTTTATTTTTGTTGCTTTAGATTCATGAGCGTGGTAATGCTTCTTACCAATAGTTTCCTATCTGTGATCAACTTCAGGTAGCAGGTAACCCTTTTTATTTAATTAAAGTTGATGTGTAGAAAAAACTTGTTTCTAAAGATCAAGGGATTTGGTGAAAATAAAAATGTAAGTTAAAACAAAGAGATAAAAGTGACTTCAGGTAACAGGAAAAGATAATGATGACAGATTGACATTGGTATTGATATAGTTGCTCCTAATGCTAATGACTAGGCATTCAGGTTTGATTTCCGGTGAGAATAAATTGTTTGAGACAAATGCTGGTTTCTTTACAATGTATGTAATACAAATTGAGCACTTCTTTTCTATAAATATATTTCAAATAAATCCAACGGTGTTTCCATCGAATCTGGGTAAGTTTTAATTATTACTTCATTTAAGTTTATTTCAGAAGAAAACGCAGTTAAACCACAAGCTCGCGGAATCACTGCCGATCCAAATAGGGAGTACCATATGTCCCATCCTATTTAGGAAATCAATGTCGTATTTATACTTGATAACCATTGTTTACACGAAATCCACGCGTGTAAATACTGGCGCAGACAATGGCCGAATTTATGGTGCCCTCACCATACTTGGTCTGTAATAGATCGATTAATAATAGGTTTGATGGTACAATCAAAGTTATTAAATATGATAATGCCATGCCATTAAGTTTACTCTTTGTAATACCTGTTTATTTAAGAGGTGATGCAAGAATTAATAAATAGATAAATACATAGACCTGGCGTCGAACGATTCCAAAAGGCAGATTGGACCCAACAACGCGTCTTTTCATACAAAAAAATATATTTAATCCAACTGGGCTTATTTGGAAGTGTGGATAAATAAATTAATGTCGGTGTCGGATCTTGGCTCCGGGGGTAAGCGGTGATTAATCTCGGTGTTGTCTGCCGTTCTTTGGCTGTGCCATTAGGGTAAGGCTGGCGTTTGGGGACCTTAATCTAGGATATAGTCGAATAATGAGCCGGTCTGTATGTGGTCCGTCTCAAGCTGAGCACACTGAAACCGTCTTTGTAAAAAGCTCTTACATAATGTTAGAGTTTGTTGTATATTTACTATGTATTTTTCTATAGTAAAACGCCGTACTATGAAATTACTCGCTTAATCCGTGACTACCAAGTGACTAGTATAGTGAAGTAATAGGGAATGAAAATGCAATGTCATTTTTATTCTCTATATAACAGGGTTAAAATACTTTTAATTTTCCCCATAAGCACTGTTAATTATGTATATACACTTACAATTAGTATGAAAACTTTTTCTATTATGAATCACGGTGTTAAGTATTGAAAATAATTTATTCTGATTAGTAGGTCGCACATATTATAATGGAGCTCAGGCTTTTTTGTTATACCAGTTATAAATTAACGTAGCAAAAATAGACCCACATCTAAT
>DWTF01000143.1:0-15197 GCA_018250225.1 Udranomia kikkawai
GCGCAAGAAGAATGGGGCGAGTCCGTTTCTGCGGCGGCTTTTATACTCTTAAAGTGACGTTTCTCAAGTAATTTCATGTCTATACTCGCTCATGACGTTTCTAGAGTCATTTCATGTCTATACTATATTATACAATAGAGATGTAGAGTTATATTAGTTAAAGAACTTGTAAAACTTTTGGATGGTTTTACAGATTCCATCTAACTATTAATAAATTATTGTTTTACACTGACATTTTCAACTTTCCGATACCTGTTTTGTAAATTGTTTAAATGAAATTTTTAATTGATTATTTTTTACTAAAAGTTTACATTACAATTAAATCAAATTAATTTCAGTAAATTTATTTTGTACTGTTCTTTCATTTTTAAGATGAAATCATAATCACAGAGGCACAGAGGCTCTCTATAAATCTTAATAAAGAACTCCTTAGGGAAATCTGAAAACCTCTTTCAATAGGTTTTTAATCGTGGCCTGTTAAAAGGGTTTAATGGATATTGATGTGCGATTAGATCTTTACTGGCACCCAATATATAAAAATCCTTAAACTTCATCTACAGATTAAGGTCAGTAGAAGTAATTCAATTTACCACATTTAACACGGTTGAAAAAATGAATAACGTTCATTACTAATTTGATTTATACTAGTTGCCTTCGACGCAGATTCTTTAACGCATGCAAAGAAAAGTATATGAAAGTCCGAACACTGAAATGTATATACCAAAACATCAATGTTTATTTCATTAACTTAGAATCTATGAAGAGTATGTTTATAAGTATAAGTAGAGATACTTTATACATGTGAACTTATGATCTAGATTAGACATTCTCTGATATGGTTGCAATTCATTGCAACATACATACATTGCAACGATTTAAAAAAAAATAGAACTATTTTCAATAGAGTTACTAAAATTAAAATGTGCTGAAAGCTTGTCATTTCATTTGTACATCGGGCTCAACAATGAGCTGTTGTTTTCGGCGCGAATAATACCAACTTTGAATAAACTTCGAAGTATCCTTGTACCAACAAGGAATTACACGCCCAGTGACTTTGTCGGAACAAAACTAACCAGAGTTTGTTTTGAAGAGAACTGTGTAACGCCAGTTGGACTGGGTTACATCTATACATATAAATAAAATTGGTGTGTCTGTTTGTAATATTAAAATAATCGCTTTTTACTTAATGCATATTGATGTATATACGGTACATATACCAAGTTAACATTTTTTTACAATTTCTCTGTCTGTACGTCTGTTTGTTTCAGCGAATATCTGAAATGGCTGGATCGCTTTCGACGAAATTTTTACTAACAGATAGTTAATGTAATAAGCAGTAACTTAGGCTAGTTTTATTTTAGAAAAAAAAATCCAAGTAACTTTTCTGTTAAATTCTACGCGGACTAAGTCGCATATACAGCTAGTACATACATAAAATATATAATACTAGCTGGTAGGGTGCGCTTCGTACCGCCTCAGAATCATTCCCGGGTCCCCGTCCCTGTCCCGACCCCTGTACTGATATATCCCTGAATACGAAGTGATTTATTCGGATAAGTACTAATACCCAGGTACAAATACGTGGCCTCGTGTGTACCGGCGTAACGTATTTTCATGTTAAAATACGCAATAGTTACGCCGTAGTTATCCTACTAATTATAAATTTGAAAGTAACTCTGTCTGTCTGTCTGTCTGTTACCTTTTCACGCCTGAACCGATTGTATAGAGATAGGTGGAACCTTGAGAAGGGACATAGGCTACTTTTTATTCCGATCCCAAGCCCGATCCCGGAATTATACGGGTGAAAACCCAGGATGTAGAATTCTTCTACACATATAATAAATACCGCTTCGATCACGATGAAACTTAGTATATTTATACTTTAACATCCTGCGCAATACATTGGGTACTTTTTATCTCGGAAAAGTATATACATTACAAAACTTCCGTGTCGGACAGACGATCCGTTCTTATAAAAATGTTGCAATAGCGTTAAAACCGCGCGTATTTAGACTCCCACGCGGACGAAGTCGCGGGAACAGCTAGTTGTTATATAAATCTAATAGTTAGATATATTATGGTATTGTAGACATTTTTGTAGATATTGATATCCTCTATGGAACTGTAGTACCTATACCATTTTACTCTATTATCAATAATTTCCTTAGCGTAGGCAGTATAAGGTATATATTGGTATTTTTTTCATGCTCTGGGTCACTGAATACTGAAGTGTTCACCGGGATTCATAGCGTTTTTGAAAATATATACCTATGTTCATCACGGATGACGTAGGATTCTAATGATAAAAGTATTTTTCTAATCTTTTCATCTTTTGAGATGCGAAAGTACTGAAAATTGCGTGCTCGCCTTAAAATAGTTCAAATTTCCTTTATAGATGCCTGTTTTAATCAAGAATTTTGACATGTTAAATACTTGTCGCATTACACGGAAATTTCTGAATGCCGAAATTCATATTCTTCTTAGCTTGTTACGAGTAAGTCGTCAAAGCGAAAGCCGTGTTGCCTTTTATCTATCCCATATAATGATAATGCATTATTCACTCGTTTATTGAATTTATCAAATTTAGCTTTCATCAAATTTACAAAAGTGTGAAAAAACGACATACTAACTTCTTTTAACTGGAAATAGAAGTTAACTCAATGAAAGAAGAACTGTGTTGGGGAATTTTTAATTCAGGATTTGTTAGTCAAAATTGTTTTCCGCTTGGCTAATAAAAGGCGTCACGATCAGCCGTCGTGGAGTCAACTTAACTCTGATGATGCTCTGTTTTGGAGCGAAACACGTGTTGGTGGTGGTATGTATGTATGTTTGTTTATACTGTGGTTGTATGCATGAGACCTGGAAGGGACGGGAGGATATACATTAATTTAAGGTAAGGTTAATTAAAGGTACACCATAACTCCCAACACAAGCGCCATGGTTAACAAAATTTCGAATGTATTGACATGCTAGGAGTCTAAAAAAAAGTTTCGTATACTTAAATTAGCTCCGAAATTACGCTAAAAATCAAACATTCGTCTAAATCTAAGCCCGTGGCTTTAAAATGTCGTGTTATACAACTAAGAACAAGACTGTTTTAATTACAAAGTATCCTGTTTGTAATTTTCAGTGTTTCTAGTAGTTTTGTAACAAGCACTGTCACCGCAGTTTATTACCAAAATGTAAGCACAATTTTCTATATCTTTAACAAGGTGTGTGTGTTGTGTCTCTCCTTATTTGAGAAAAATGAGTATTTTTCTCATTTAAGTAAATATCAAAAACATGTTTATAAGTAGAACGATGACAATACTGTCTTTACTGTTTATTATCAATCTGTTTATTAAATTCCATTTGAATTAAATTACATTTGAATTACATTTGGTCGCGCGGTTTAAAAAAATCGTCTACTAGACGCTTTAACCGCGTAAACCAGCAGACATACACAAAAGTAATACGAATTTAGGCGGGAAACACGTTGTGACTAATTTTTCGCGGGCACAGCTAGTTACTTCTATAAATTTCTACAATCTCCATCTATTATAGCAGCCAGACGCGACGGGCGGTGGAGCTAAAATATAGCGAGGTCACGAGGTAAAGTATACATATCCGATCTTCGTTATGAATTCATAACCCGTAACTCAATAGATTTATTCGCCAGGTATTGCCAAACACTACACTACACTTCACACAATAGAAGTACTGGCAAAACAAACACTCTTTTCGCTATTCAACTACAACGTATGGCTATAATCAAGTCAAGGCCTATGTTATGTCTAATTATAATTTAAAATGAAATCGGCCCTTTTTCTTAACAAAACCTAATAGGTTTTTAAATCTCATGTAGATTCCAAGTATCTAATTTAAAGATCTTACACCTTGAGAACGTACAGTTTAATTAATCTGTCGCAAGCTTCGCATCCACAGGATTTAGACTTTTATACCACCTACGCCTAGCCTAAGCTAATGGATACTGCAAAAATATGCCAAAAGCCTCGGAGAAGATGGGGATAGGAGTCTTCTGCTCATTTGATTTAATTTTCTTGTTGATTCACTTCCGTGGTACGTAATATTCTAAAAAATGATTAATTGATTCAACGAAATTGTCTGCATGATGCAAAGGTCACCAATAGTGGATTTATTCATTTGGATGGCTTTAGCAAGAGTACATCAATCACCACAATCATGCAAGAAAGAAGTACATCATAACACACAATTGTTCAGAATATTAACAATTTAACTTGGAGAACCCATGCAGAATTTGCACAATCATGTTCTACAATTTAGATGAGGTTCGTTTAAATGCTATGATTCATTGAAAACACTATGATTCATTTTGCTGCTGATTAAAATACTTATCTATCGCTATCTATGCACCGTATTGCACATTATATGTAAAGTTCCGGCGACATTACCTTATACTCATATAATTTCCTACACAAGCGAAAGATACGTCATCGTTTTCGAGATATTACTTTAAAACAATAACACAACAATATGCATTTAACGCCAAATAAATAATTCGTGCTATGTATACCTCAATCTTTTTATCTTACTAGTTCGTCATAAAAATATTATAATGAAAGTGGGCGGCTCCTGGCATTCATTATGTGCAGGCGCACCTACACATACGCATGTTTGTATTTATAACATAAACATATGGCCCCGTTGGTACAACAGGCCACAGGAACAGACCAAACACCGAAATACCGACGCCAGTAAATCACGCCTCTTATAAATATCGACAGATTTGTGTATCACTAGGAATAAATTACATAAATCGTTGTCATGTACTACATAAAAATGTCCATGTAAACTGTGAACAGACTTAAAAGTCGGGTATTGTACCTAATTCGGAGCTACGCAAACAGAATAATATAAAAGTGGTAAAAGTAAGAATCCTTATAGTTTCGTCCTGTGCGTATTACGTGACATTTTTATTTAAATACTTTTTTATTGAGACTTGACATTTCCCATAACATTATAATCGTTACTAAAAAACATATCAGTATAATGAAAAACAGAATTGATATCGATAGGATATCAATTCTGTTTTTAATAATAGTTATATATGTATGTAAATATTTTTTTCCCCTGACGTCTCAAAGCGGCCAATTTCGCGAAGGACAGGTACTCATAAACCAATAGATTAAAAAAAACAGAACAAATCTAAAAAACAGCCAAAATTACCACCAATCTAAAACGTCAAACAACGTTAACAGGATACACATACTCGTAACTCGTAACACCGATTCATTAAAGACCTATCACGGCGACCGGCTACGAGCTAATTCGTCGGTGTGAGGTTAGCCGTCAGAAATGGGAAACTGACACCGGCACGGCGCGTTGTTATGGTTGGGGCCGCTTCCGCTACACGCCTGGCTGCGACGCCGCCGCCGCTTGCACACTTGCCCACGTTATGCTTGATACTCACTTGCGAGACGTTAGTACCTATTGCGTGTTGTTATAACGAAAGAAGCGGAGGACGCTCCACGTGGCTCACGATCTGCTCGCGAATCGCGACGAGTCGCTTTTCGTGGATTTTTGTGAAGTAACCAAACCGAAAGAGAATTCGACGCGAATTTGGAATATGAAACTCGTGTTGAACTTTATGATATAAAGCAACTTTTTGTTCGTTTTGTTACAGATCGTGAGGGTCGTTGCAGTCATAATTGGAAGACGATTTTTGGAGACTAGCGTTTCGTAAGTGCAATTAGCTCGCCAGTGAGCACCTAGCTTTGGGCACCCAACGAGGAACTGCGAACCGTTCAAAGCACAGATCGTTGACTCGTAAAAATAAACACACGCACGGCTACCCGTAACTCGTGTTAACTTATTTTTATCCGATATGTAATGTACCTATTACATTTTCCTGAACGTAAGCAGCGATCGATTAAAATCAATTATAAATCATCGATAACCGTTGAATGCACGAAAAACGCTCCACGCCAGTTTCACTTGCCTACATTCCGATGCAAATCAATATTCATTGCCGAATGCTTGCATGTTATCATCTTATTACTGAGAGGATATGTAACGCACCTACATTTCGAAGTCACAAAGATGTTGTCAATCGTGTCGGAAGTTCACGCTTGGGTGCCGACCTTGTCCCTTCCTGCGGCGAACGCGCCTAACCGATCCACTACACTTCGAATCCGCTCAAATTATCGCGTTCACAAAACGACAAGTGCCGCTAGGGTAAAATTATCCCATACCCATAGTTCACTCATACAGAAAGTTATTTTCGACGACAAACACGGATGAAATGACCACTTGTGCCGTCTATCGCAGAGCACCCGACGCGATTAATATGGTTGTCACGCAAGGTTGTAGTGATGAGATGAATGTATCCGAGTTGCAGACACCAAAATAATTTCTAAAGCTTAGTCGTAGGTACAAGAAATTAAGTCTTAATCGAGTTAAAAATGCACTAACTAACATTCACATTAAGTAAATTTTACAAACCTGTACATGCGTATCGAATGGAACCGCCCTCGAATTATCGGAACGTGCACCGTGGGAATGTGTGGAGTTAAAATAATGCATTGGGTGCAAAAACCATAAGCGTGAGCACCGACCCCCGCGGGTGCATAGGGGCGGAACAAGTGGACCTGTCGTTACCCCTCGAGTGGCCGACGCCACTTCACGCCATTATTTATGTTTAGCACTCCACCGTTTAATAGCAAAACATTGTCTTTTTCACAGTTAGTTGTCGATGAATAGGCGCCGAAGAACTAAAGCTTAATGTATTACCCCATTAGTCAGTCAATACGGCAATATCGAGTTTTATTCTTGTGTAAACTCTCACATGTGCGAACTATTGATTAGGTTAAACGGCCCTTACTTCAGCCAGGCATTAGTACAAGTTATGGCATTTTTGTGGTAGAATTTCTATTACTTAGTGTATCGCTGAATACATAAGATTACACGCTTTATATACATAAATACCATGATCACGTCATGCGTACTGGCCAAGTGTAAATAGAACACGAGTTCTACTAAGTAGTATGGATAGAGGACCAAGACGAAAGGCCTCGAACAAGTGTATAAAAGTGCATTATTGTAGGAAGAAGTGGATGTGTGCCGTAGTCAATTTACTAACATCTTCAATATCGATTAGGTATGTGTTGGTAGTTGCAAATCGATACACGCGCACCGCTAATAAGCGACAATACAAGAGCATTCCTATTAACATACGTTAGTTTTCTGTCATGCTTACTCAAGTACGTATTATGCTCAGTTAGAAAACGCAGTGCTTAAAATCAGTTTAGGCCATCGTAGCGGTTCAGTACATTAGCCTGCACAGCGGAGCCTGTGACAAGCGAACGGGTACGCGCCATTCACATAATCGCGTGTTCAACTAACTCAGGTTACGGGAATCGTGAAACTTGATGTTCGCGATTCGGTTGATGATCGCGACTCGCGCGACACCGCCGCCGGGCCTGAGAACTCGGCCCCCTTGTGCGATGGCTCCCATGTCTGTTATGTAATGCGCCGGTACTGTTATAATCTGACACGCAATACTAATTGGTGCTGTAGTCTGGCTATGCAGTCCTAAGTTGCCGTCTGCCGCTCTCGACTCGCTTCGCACCTTATCTCAGGCTGACAACGCAACTAAACATAAAACCGGCTCTGGTATCAACGCATTTTGTCCTCAATGCGGACGGTCAACGAGTTTTTAGATCTTCTTTATCAATGTTGCTCACTTGAACAATGATTGTTTTAAGAATGCATTCCTTTCGTTTCTTTACCCGTTTTGTGCTTCCAAATTCGTCTAATGGTATTACGAGGTTGCAATATTAAAGAACAACAGATACTTAAAGACATAAAGCTCGTATTGTAATGGTATGCGAGGCACTACACTAAGGCACGTCATGACTCACATGGAAGGCATGCGCAGCTCCTCGCCGATTCACTACTCCACCCTTTGAAGCTCAATATAGTATTTCGACTAGTTCCTCATTTTTGTCAATATAATGCACGGAAATAGACTTTAATAAATTAAGTAGTTTATTAATTATTAAAACATCGTTACAATTTGATAGCAATAATTTAAAACTTGTACATATTAAATGATTAACTTATCGGAGTACTTAGAACATAAATATAGGTATTGTAACTTCTCATGACACACTTAATTTTACTATATTTAAAATATTCTAATAGAACCTGCTAGTTTATCTCAGTGATACAGAATCTACTAGTTTTAATAGAATCGCTCTCTCTATAAGGAAAAGATAGTTGATTCTAGGGTCAAATTACAACTCACGACCTACATAGTAGCGCCGAGTGCATATTATCTTACTCACGATGCCAATAGCTATTTAAGTCAACCTGTCGTATTTTAGAAGCGACTGTACCTTGTCACTTAATATCTTATAACAAACTTAAAACAAACGTTCAAAAAAAAAGATATTTGAGTATACCTTAGATTTAGAGAGTTGTCAATTGGCGAAGTGATAGTAGGGCAATAGCAGTTAGCAGTCGGGTTTCGTTTCGGTGCGTCACGAGAGAGCCCGGCGAGTTGGCATGTCGCCGCCGCCCGCGCCGCCGCCGAGCCGCTGCCACGTTTTGCAGCGTTCATAACAACGAGGAGAAAAGTGTGACGACACTATCACCATTGGCATTTGCGCTCCAGCTAATGACCGTGACTTCATGCGCTCACTCTCGGCGGGAACGGTACCCCGCGGCGGGGTTCGTCTCGCGTCATCGGAGTATTTTTCATTAGACGATATTAAGGGTACGCGCGTCGTATGACGTATCGACCACCGGCCCGCACGAAGGGTGGCCGGAGCCAGGCACGGACTGGGCCAAGCGATAGGAAGCACTCCGCCTCACGCAGGCATACCATAGCAAACATGACACGAAACATGTCCATGATATTACCAGTTTTTATTGTATCAGTTACTTCAGCCGCCAAACGAAATGAATTATATACACCCATTAACTGCTAGATGCTCGGTGATTTATTTTCGTAATCCAAAAAAGCTCGAATGGTTGGATTTAAAGATAAAACTCACAATAGCAGTCTTGCGCCATTGATGTTCAGACGTAGCGAAATGCCATTACAAGCCATTGTTTACAGAATCAGTTTTGTTAGATGATGGTTAAGTGTTAAATAATGCGTAGTAGTTCAAGTACTCGTTACAATATAGAAGTTATCTAAGCGTAACGAAACATTCTCACGTTCAGTGCGGTGGTATTCTGACTCCGGTCGGTAATGTATGGAGTGTGGAAGTGATTACGATTACCAAATCGTAAAAGAAATATTGCGCTGTGCAATATGAATAGGTTACATTTCATCCTTGAATTATGAGCATATTACTATAAATATTGATATTACAGGTTAAATGTTACCGATTAGTTAATTTCATACTAATAAAGCAGGAAATTGCAAAAATAAAAAAACCGCGAAAATATTCACCTCGCCACAATTGACATTTTACGTAAAAAAAATTAACAATTAGTAGGTTACCTTATAGATTAATATCGAAAAACTTTTTATAAGATAGAGGCATGATAGAAAAGAAAGCTACGAATGATAAAATTGTTTACGTTTTATATTATGCACGTTGAACAATGGCAGACGCAAAGCCAATCAGTTGGAATGCGAGAATCGATAGCATAAACTATTAGATTAGCAGAGCGTCCAGTGACCGCGAGTCGCCGTCCGCCCAAACTGGACAATAGTTATTGAATTAGTTTTGGCAGCGATTGCTCCACTTAAATTAGTCTTCCTAGATTCACTATGTTATCTACTCAGGTCAACGACTGACCTACTGAATTATCATTTATTATTTTCTTCTTTGAATGTTTTATCCCACTTCCTTCTTAGGTTTTATTATTTACTTTTCAATATTTCGCAAATATCTGTAGGAAATAATACTAAAATTTCATAATCTAAATCGGGTCTAACGACCTATAACGCGATCACGAACATTTTGAGAATAACAAAAAAAAAGGTATATAACCGAAGTTCTAACATTGTTAAAGGTATAAAATTGCCGCTGAACTTACGCCTGACCGAATTTTAGCAGAAATTTAATTGCAGACGTAATTTCGGCCACAAACTATTCGATTACGTAAACTATACTATTCTCAAAATGTTCGTGATCCCGGTACTAAAATCTATTGTAGCCTTAATTTAGAATTTCTATACTTTCTAATTAATATTTTTTAAATTCAACAATGAACTTAACGAATGCAACAATGTAATATTATGTCATTGCGGTAAGCAAGTATAGACGGTAATAGGTTTATTTTTAAACTGGATAATTACATTTGTCTTGCAAGATTTTCTTTGAACTACAGGATTAAAGTCGAGAAAGCAGGACAATCGGTCATAGAATGGTGTCGAGTTACTTTACGAACTATCGCCTATAGAGAATCCGTAAGCTACCAGCAAATGTTCTCTGCTGCTTAAGTGAGTTATTGGAAGTATATGGCAGTTTAAACGATGTTTTTATACACATGTACACGCTAATTCTTATTTTGGACAAATACATAGTTAACAGTAATTTACAATTTAAAAGATGTGTACGAAAAACGGTCGTGAGACATAGACTTACATACATTTTAAGAAGGAAGAAGAAACCCTTTATCATCCAAAGCATTTAATAGTAAATTTATGCATGAAAAAAAAAGTAAGAATGTTTTATTCCTTAGTCGCGTGCACCACTCGTAGACTTGACTGTTGTATGGCGGTAAGCTCTAAAAATAAACAAAAAGGTGGGCACGCCCTACATTAGACGGGTAGTTATTTGTAATCTCATTGATTCTTGCTTGTTGTGTTACCAGTTCGAAGCGAGAAGGAAAAAGCGCAGAATGCCCCAGACGCGTTCTACTTGTCAGTAATTGAATTAGAAGCAATCGGGCGTGTTGGAGCGGACTGCGTCAATGCTTGCCGCCCCCACGCTCTCGCCCTTCGGTCATTGTTGCCCCCACGCATGCCATCACTACGCAGTAAGCACCTACCCGACCGCAAGTCACTACTAACTATTATTATCCTGCCCGCAGTATTGTTCCTCGTATGTACTACGAACGAAACCGATATTTTCTCCCAATGTTTCATATGGATGTAGAATGAGAAAGATTCGACTTTTTAGTGAATATTTTTACCAATCACGTAAAAGTAATTACACTGTGTTGGAGTAACGTTATCATGTTATTTTGGGACTGAATGAAATCTCCTTACCATGGCGTAACTTTAATTCACATAAAAAGCACATAATATGTAGAGAAAAAATCCCTATTAAAATTAAACGGAATACATTATGCACATGCATGCAGGTATTGACTGTAGAATGCAAAAATGCAATATAATAATAATCTAGAGAGGGCAAACGGATGATAGGATTATTTAAATAGACATTTTGGCCTATTTTTTGGTGTCATTCGATTTTAAACGGAAGATTTAACCTTCTATTGCAGGCATTTGAATGAATTTTGAAAAGAAATGGGTGTACCTCCAAAAGAGACTTATAAACATTACATTAAATATTTATTAACTTTATTTGAAACATTTACATTCTGTATGATTATGATTGCCGTATTCACGTTATTTAAAAGATAACATCAAAAATAAATGTGGAAATTACACTAAAACTCCCTTTCTTTTTCAATTTCGTCGATTTCTTTTCCAATCAAATGTTTCAGAAAAATATGCTAATAGCTGCGCAGAACTTAACGAAAGCGCGGTGTGCATAAGAACTGGTTATAGTTAAATATTGCAAGACTGAGTCGTGAAAGTTTTTTACTTGATGCAAGGTACGTATACTTAGAAAACTGGCTATGGTATCTCTGACCGACATACGACATTAATACGATGTCAGATGTTGATGTTAAAGAGATAACTTTCCCGGGTGCATAGTTGAAAACAGAATTGTAAATAAAGAAAATATTCAGGACATGTTATCAAAAGGAATGAGAAGTTCTTTTACGGGAAAGTAGATTCTTATGTCCTATGCCAGGAAGAACGCTGGGAGCGATATGTTTATACAGCGGCTCCGTGCGTTTAAACTGACGTGAGAAAGTAAAAAGACGCAATCAGCGAAAGAAAAGCGCACACAAGGCGGGGTACTGACTTTGTCGTAATAACGTACTTAAAAATTCAGGACGCCGGCCGGTTCTGACCCACTGCCGCCGTCGAAACGTCTAACATCGATATTACAACTACAACTCACTTATTATGAATGAGTCGATGGTGCTAATAGCTATGTAAACGCCAATACATTTGCTTTGCTATTATCGGACTCTGTTTTGTTACGACAATAAGAAGTCTCAATATGTAATGTAACTATTGTGTATATATCTGTATAATGTTATCAATGTGCGAGAGAATAGATTGTATCTCAAAAATCGTTGATTTTTTTAAGTTGACGACTCTTAATCTGGGTGCCGTGCTGCTAGTTCATAATTTGTGGAACAAAAATATATCATATTATAACCTTATATTATGCATACACAAATATTATCACAAACATCACTCACGTGTGAACGAAATAACCCGCGACGCTTGTTTGACAGCAATTAGTGTAGTTGATACGTCTACGCCATGCTATCTGAAACAAATAAATTATCCGATTGAAATTTTCATATCATTTGATAGACAAATTAGTTGCCGTCACATCCATCTTAATAGGGCCATCCATCAGCGCAGTTGCAGGACGGCCTTAATTGATAACCAACAATGCAGTCACTAATAAAAGTGTAGTGTATAGGGTATACGTACTATGTGCATAGTACATTATAGAACGTATAATAAAACCATTTAATTCTTACAACCTTGTAATAATTAGCATTGCAATAATTATACTCTAGTTATTTGTTGCACAGTTATAGTTTTGCATGTCCTTTTTTCATTTGCCGTAATTTCTGAAAAACGATTTAAACTCTAACATGTATAATAATGGCCTAGGTTATTATTATATTAAATTCTAAGGTAAGAATGATCGACCGATTTAATTGGTAGAAGAGCCAAATATGAAAAACGGATGAAAAAAAATGCTATAATGCGCAAAGACCCAATCAAAGAATTAATGAGGTTAAGAGACCTTTCAACAGATTAGCGGCGAGCACTATCTGCTGGAATATTTTTTGAATAGTATCTTAAGCGGAAAGCGGTCACTTCTTATAGCTTCTTTTCTGGCAGTATCGCGAATTTTAATGACATAAAATGGAATAATAGTCAGATATCGTTTTAAGCTAATTCTTGGTATTGGTATATGAATGTACAACACAAGTTGTTCACAAATGTAATTCAGCTTGAACATTTTTACAATTAACTATATTTTAGTAGCACAATGTGTGACATTCGAACCCATGGTATCTTGATCGTTAGGTCCAATACATAAATATAGGATGTATTGGACTATCGCTCGGATGTGAAATCTATAGTTGCACAACACACACAACGCCAGCTTTTCCATAGTAATTCTGAGCTTCCCTTTGCGGTATCTTTTCTCTCGTCAGTAAAATACTTATTTAGCTGATGCATTTAACTTGTGCTGAATGACCATTTTCTATTTCTCTTGATACCTTGAACTAACAACATCCTTAAGTACCATAGGTTAAGTACTTAAATGGTGGTGGATATAAGGCATATCGCACTGGCATCTGCCCGTACTGAGTCACCGTGCGAACGACCGCCAGAACAAAATCACTGAGATACTAATTTAACATTTTAACATTGATAAAATTTAGGCACCTAATGACGCACAGTGCCAGTAACTAGAACAGGTCAACCGTACAAATATTATAGTCCGTATATTAACTTTTTTTATCATATGAATTTCTGAAACACGTAGTTTCGCAGATCGAAAGGATATAAGGATATGATAATATGTAAAAGGAAATGATGTATGCTAATATACATTGAAACTTGCTAATATAGTCTTTAATCTAACATCAAGAAAGAAACTCATGATCAACAAATACATATGTATGATATTCTCGATTCACATCCGATAAATCTGATTCTAACTATAAGTCAATCAAAATGCGATAAAGAAGTAGCTAAGGTGCAAGAATTAAATCGGATACCTACGCGTTCGGTTATTCAAATCAGTATGAGTATTCGTATGTATACATAAACGAATAAATAGGATAATAACATACACGACACATTTTAACGCTACGTAATCCGTCATTTCCATTTCGACCTTATATCTTCACCATAAGACATCGAAACATACTGAGTCATGCACGGTATAAATCCCATACGAAGCCAATTAGAATGCAAAACTCGTTATACGGCATATACTCATTCAAATACAATACTACACAACAATCGAGTATCGAGGCACGTGTCACGACTCCGGCACGATATCTTACAAGGGCCTACCTACAAATTAGCATGCGGAAAATGAGACACGGCACAAAGGCTTGGTCCGATCACAGGACTGGCCACCATGCCACACTTAATTTTAAAATTCCTTTAAAAATTTAAATGCCTTAAATTTTAAATGATACAAATTTATATGATAGGCTCGCGGTGGCATTATACTGTTGCAGAATTTTCACTCGCCTCGTAGCATGAGTATTTGAATAAGGATATTTCGATTTTTGCAGCTGCGTTCTAAAGATCCTTCATTTTAGTCAGCAGTTTTCTTTTTTTCTGTTTTCTTTATAAGGCGAAGAAAATCAGAACAAACCAGATTATTTCTGTACAATTTGACGTTGCGTACAGATATTCAATTGATGTTCGTTGAACATTGTTGCTGTATCGTAAACATAGCAGGTTTTTCAAGAAGCTGAGTATGAGCAGTCTTCCTTTTCTCGTGGTTTGAAACCCACTGAAAGTCTATTTAAAAGCCAACATATTTTTTACAACTGTAGAAATTACGATTACAACTAATATGTGGTGATTATCATATTACACGACTTATTGTTACTAGGGACATGAAATTTTGACAAAAGATTTCTGTAAAATGGAGGCTCTTGACTTTTTAGTAATACCTTATACCTCTATAAATTTTCTGCTTACTAATATAAAGTCCTTTAAAAGAGTAAAACTTATGAATTTTCCAGTTCCCTAAGGAGTTCCCGTACAAACAGAATCGTAAAATAGTTTTAATCTTTTAAAAGTTTGGATTTTTACAGTCATGTTTAACACGTTGCCTGTCCAGAGTATTTGGTTTAATGTAGATGTGACGTCCACTGTGCTTTACATATAATGCACGGACGTTAGATATGAATTTTTG
>DWTF01000144.1:0-15184 GCA_018250225.1 Udranomia kikkawai
GTCAAACCCCAATGCGCTAACCAAACAATTTACATATCGCATGCTTAATGGAATAACTGACCGATTAATAGATAGGTCAGATAAGTAGAGAGGACAATAATATGCGATTTATTTACTCAGATTTCATCAGCAGTTCCATTCAAAATACCAACTTAAAAAGATTAATTAATAAAATAATTTTCATTGCATGCATCAACAAGTACGATTAGTCCTCATAAAAAGGTTTCCTTTTCCGACTTCCCAAAAATCGTTGTTTTTAGTTAGGTCAGTATTCCATTAAGCATGCGATATATTGACTATACAAAACGTCTAAATTAATTCTTAAACATTTCAGTTACCTAATCTTCTAACCGCGGTAGAAACAACATGGTCCTGGCTTCCGGTCGGGACCACAGACTCGCTCAGATTATCTACAGCATGAATCACCGCGCGAATAAGCCTCGGTAAACAGTGTGTATGTATGTAGCGAGTCCCAAAATAACGTGTATGAATGAGTGCCCCTATATATAGACGGAATGCATTAAGGTCCGCCCAAAACGTAGTGGTTTGGGCGCTGAAGCGATTAGCGTAATACTTTATGATAGACAGGCGATTGCCTTATTGTGTTTGGTATCATAGACTTATCTTATAAAGTATATAACACGGAATGAAAGAGACGGAAATTATACACTAGTCCATCAATTTAAGCGCTTGACAACCACTAAAATTTATTCACTGTCGCTGGTGAGTGCAAATATTCTCACAACTTTATTTGTACTACATTGTAAAGTACTTAAGTAGAGGAGAAAAACTGAACGATTCTCCATATTGAAACATCTATCCCCTCCCTTGGTCACAGGCTTTCTTCATACCAAATTTCATCTAAATTTGGTATCTAATTTGGTATGGTATCAACGGTTTGTTTCTTTTTTGTATTTTTGATCAGTTTTCTTAGCTTTGCACGATACTTTAGTTCGTTCAGACAGTGCGTGATCGCGTAGAATTTTGAATTATTTGGACGTGGAAGTTTTTAGAGGTACATATGCCTAAAGAAATATACTCTTAAACATGGTATTTTTATTGTATTGCTTCATGCCAATTATTGTTTATGGCCCAATTTCGATTGAGTTTCTTTAAACTGAATCGTGGTTATCGTACTGATGCAATTACTCTGGTGACGTCAATAAGAAATTCTACGTTTGGATATTATGAATGGACTTGTGTTGATCAAAATGACTAGCAAAGTAAATGGACAAGCGGGAGGATATATGGTAATTTGTATTTACCTGGTAGTTTGCATTGAGTAATAATTAATCATTAGTCAAAAAGTATACAAATACTTCATTGCAATTAAAATACATACATATAGAACGCGATGAGTACTAGGACGAAATAAATATTTAATAAAATATAATTATGTGCATTAAAATCAGGAACATTCGAGCGAAACGTAGATAGATTTAAGTTAATTAATATCCTTAACGAAAAATCCTCATTGATAAAGGACTCTCGGTGTTAGAAACTTAGAAATGTACAAGGGCGGCTGTGACCACTTTTTATCTGGTGAACTGCTCGTTCGTTAATTACCTCAAAAAAATTTAATGGTGGTCCCTTGCAATTGCAACACATTGTCTGCTAGAACGTTCGCAACATTCATGAAAACCGTCGTAAAATTTCATAAAAACACTTTGTTCGTCATATCTTTAGTTCGATCGCAGAATAGTCTGGAGCGTACTCATTGTCTGCCATTGAATGGGTGTTGGCTCGGAGTGTTTCCGCACCGATTTTCCTTGTCACAACCTTTTTATAGAACTTTCGTGTTGTCGCGTGTCGTTATATGCATAATTTAGTGGCTGTATGGTGGGTACTGTTTTTGTTATTACTCTCAGATTTAACTAACAAATGTGCTTATTTAGTATAAAGTACACTAATACGCTTAATGAACTCGTATTATTATTTTATAGTCTATCGCTTTCTGTGCCTTCTGATTCTCAGCTAGATCTAGAGAAAATCTTCCACCTGATAGAAAATTGAATTACCAATAAGAGAGAATTATCATATTGCAGTATTATTTTGGTCCGACATTGAATACGCGTGACAATGACCGTGTTTGTTGATATCAGTCCACTATCAACTACTACTATCAAGTTAAATATACACGTGGTATAAAGAATCCTGTGTTATGCCAGGAATCGGTATGAACGAGTAGGTATATATTATGTTGTTGACACAAACGGATAAAACAGCTGTTAAATTGAAAATTACCGGAAATGGCCGAACGAACTTGTGGTTGTTATTTAAACTGACCGGAAATTGCAGGTACTCTTGTGGCTTATGCCAGGCAATTAGTAATCTCTAATATAGAAGATGTAGAAAGATGAGCGTATGACGATCGGAATCTTTATTGTTTTCCTTTTGTATCCTTATTCTCTTACTTTTCTCTTAAATTCGTAACTTTTCCCTGCACCGCTTTCATAGTTTTTTATATTTTTTTATCCCCTCGAGATTGGCTTCCACCTTCCGCCTTTTGTACAAATTTTTGCTTATTAATTGATTAATCGTGTCAGCGTGAATTCTCTGAGCGTACTATTTCGTTTTTTTATCTGTGTATTATCACGATCGGTGTGGCTCAATAGTTACCCGCCGCATTGCCATAATATGATGTCCTGAATTCGATACACAGGCAGAAAGGAATTTAAATGACGAATGCTAGACAGTAATGTGCATAATCAGTTTAAATTTTTCTCGTGGGTGTTTGTATTCTTGTCTTTGTGTGATTGCACCCACAACACAGGGAATCCTATTGTTGGGCTATGAATGTGTAGCATCATTTATTTCTGTAGGCGTTTATTACGTACTATAAGATCGGAAACTCTGCTTTTTAGCGGCAGCGTTTACGCATTCTGATTTTATTCGAACTATAAATAATCGTTAACAACAGGCACAGTCACAGCATGTAAGCAAGCGTAGATTATATGGTTGAACTCATTATGGCTGCATCCAAAGTAAAGTTGATTGCTCCCTTTGTCGTTTCGAACAAAACACATTTGTTTACAAACGGAGACAGGTGTGTAGGTGATGTGATAAAGTCCTCAAACTTACGTTTATCTCTGTCTCACTCACCAATCTCTCGATATCGTTGGCTCGCTCGAATGCACCGTTGCAGGGGCTTTGCCCTCTACACGTGCGTTACAGTTTCTTGTCTAGCGGTGCCCTAAGACTAAAGAAGTTTATGCACTACGAACCGTCGCCTGCGGCTTTGTCCATAGGACATGGGGTTCTAGATTATATTTTACCAATTTTTTAAAGAGATTCTATTTGACAGTTATTATTATTTTTATTTTTTACTAGTGCCTTCATAAGGGTAACATTTTGTGCCAGAAACAGTTGTAGAAAATGTTGTTGTTCGATACTTGAGGGACCACTTGTTCGATACTTGAGGGACCACTGCCACACTTTTTTTTGCTTATTACAGTAGTGTTCTTGCTGCTGTGTTTTGTAGGGACAGGGACTGGTACAGGAGACAAACTTAACCCAGCGTTCAAACTTAGTCCCTAAAAGTAGCAACGCATTTATTGTCAATGTTTGTTGTTGAAAGTTTTTGATTGATTGTCAGATGTCCATGAGCTGCCTGCAGTGATCATTTACTATCAGATAGACAACATCGTCTGCTAATTTAGTGTCATAAAAAAGTGGATCAGATCAACGCACTCGTATCGTTTTTATCCACCATTACAGTCTTTTAAAAACAAACTGTACAAACTGTTGGTATAATAACCATAGAATCAAAAGGTTAATTCTTTCATAATCCAAATTGCGCCTCAGTCGTAAACCACCAATGTTTTTTTTATGTATTTTATGCAATTAAAATAAAATATTAAAATCGTGCAAAATAACAATAATCATTTAATTGATTACGTTTTTTTCCATTTTCACCCAAGGTTTAATAAACATCCATTATGAGATTATATGAGTTGTCAATAAGAAGGTATGATTCTCGATTATGTATAAGATAAGGCATAACTCTAATTTAATCGTAAATTTAGAGTTAATGAGGAGAATTTACTATAGAGTTGTACAAACTAGACTTTCTTGCATGGGTGTCCCTAAAATTAGTTAATGTAAATTACTAGAACGTCAATACGAATAATTTTGTTTTGACAACTCCAGTTAAGCTCAAATATTTGAGGGTTAAGAGTGGGTGAGTGCAATGTGGGAGTGAGGATGGAACCCACAAATCTGTCGATCGTTAAATCCGACACACTGGGAGGATACTTATTGCTATGAAGGTTCCTAAAAACTTTTCAGAAAATTATTTTTATAATAGGTTAAAAATCAGGTTGGCCCTAAACCTTTCCACGCCATTGTAAGTCAAATTATGTATGTGCATTTGTGACTGGTGTGTACACACAGCACAAAATAATATAATGTAGATAAGAAAATATGTAAAAATTGTGAAATATCGTTGAGGTGCCTATAAATAAAAAAAATGATAATAACCTCGGAAAGGCTTTTTAACGCGAAAATTAACCATTAAAGGACGTAATCGCGATACTGACCGGTAACTGTTCGCCGAATTTTGCGCTGCAATAACATTGAACGTGTAAAATTTGCGTCTCGCCGTTAACGCGAACGGTGCCGCTTATCTTACTGAACGGTTATTACTCAATATCAGATACGGTTAATGTTTCATACTCCAATGCACGAGTGCATGTCTAATCGAAAAGAGTAATGAGGAAAAATACTAAAGAAAAAATAAACAAAGAAAAAAATGTACAAAAAATTAAAAAGTTCAAAATAAAATTTCACATTTTAAAGAACTCTTACAAATGAACAGAAAAAATAGGAATTGAAGACACTTTGATTGACCTCGGTCTGCGTTCAGAGAAACTGCTAAATGGTTTTTTTATTTACGAGTCTCTTATAGGGTTATTGGTAATGGACACTTGTTATCCATGAATCAATACCCATGATTGCTCTGATCCAGTTGTTGTGGGCATAAATCACCACATTATCATGTTCCTGTTTCTGATTCACTTTTGGGATTTTGGATCCAGGACATCTCCCGAATTGGAGTCAACGACTCTGCCCTGTTCAATTTAAATATGGAACAGGAAAATCGTTCGCACTTGTTATTGACTTGACATTTTCCGGACTGAATTGTAAATTGTTTCTGAAATTTCGTTGAATCAACTCTTTTGATTCGAAATGTAGTCTGGAAGAAATGTATGTATGTGTGTGACCTTGTTAGCTATCATCTTTATAAACATAACGGCTGTCTTGTTCGGTTTTGTTTATCTGTGGTAAAACTGACCTACCAATGTAGTTAGTAAATATCTCTGAACATTTACCTCTCTTCAATCCCTTTTAATTAATCATATCATTTTCATAATACTACATTTACTTTTGAACATCGCTGGAGTTACATACTCGTATGTACGAGTATGTCAAAATTGTTATGCCTTTGAATTACAATTTTGATGGTATGTATGAAAAAAAACGATTCACGATCTGTATAATAGTATAAATATTGTAATTTATCTATATTCTTCATGTGATTTTATTTCTTATGTGCCTTTTTAGCGTCAGCATTTGAGACAGCAGTTATTTTTTTCAACCTGCATGCGTAGCATACTTTTAAAAACAGAATAAGCTTTCGGTTTCATAACGACGATGATTTGCATAGTTTTAACTGGTATATTTTTCTTGTTGCAGGTATGGTTTATTTTGTCGTTCTTAAGAACACTCTACATTAATAATGACTGCACATGACGGGCGTGAGTACAAAAAGTTAAAAATAATACGAAATATATTTTCAATCATAAATTGAAACATAAATTGAGATCTAATTTCATTGTTTCAACTCTAATTAATTCCATGCAGATAACAATGCAGAGGAGATTGTTTTTCTTCTTATGCTCGGTTCGTATATCTTAGCGATCCGTAGTACTATTAAACCCCTTCTACATGGTGGGAATCCACCACCTATCCGACCAAGGTCATTCGTAGTTACGATGGATTCCCAACGCGTAGAAGGGGTTTTACTCTCCTTCGATGCAAGTATCTTGTAGCCCACGTGGCTCAATTCATTCATTCCACCATTTCATTTAAAGCACTTTTGCAGAATGTTTTGAGTGCGCATAACTATGTGATTTGTCAATGGCGCCTTGTGCGATAAGAGTCACTCGTCGACGGTCGTATGGTAGGTGCGCCTGCGCACCTAACGTAGATGAACAAGATAAAGGTTATTATGCATCGAGTAATTCAAACTCATCATTCAACTAAGAAGTATAAAAGTTGTTAGGTATTCTTCAATATTCTAATACAAGCAAAAGCAACACAACCTGTGGTTTTTGTGAACGATCCTACTCCTTGTTGTAATCGTAGTTAGTCATAAACTCCATAGGCGGGAACAATTCGGATGAATTTTATGCTCGTTAACCATTTCCATTTTCTTTGTAGTGCACCTTTCGATACTCATCAAGTGATAGTGCCACCAGTATTTTTAAAACCATTTTCTAAAACATCTAGTGAAAATCAAGCCTCGAAAAGACTTTTTATGTTCAGGTGCTCCACAGATCGGATGGTCTGACCTAGCGGGAAATCTTAGTTTCATACATTTTATTGTGTTCTTATGTTTCTACCAACCAGCATTGAAGTAGTGTGACAGAAAAGACTCTATATTAGACTTTCCTTACTTCTGTGAACAACCATACCCATTGTAATAATAAAAGGTACGCAGTCAAGTACGTAGGTATAACTTAAATGCGGTGAATTTGTATACTATAAGCGGTCTGAATGGCGCCGAGTGATGACACGCTCCATTCATCTCATATCTCATACACATGCCACATGCGGACTGCCCCGCCCACCTTGTTAATTGTTAGAGGGATTACACATCCAATGGAGTGATGTCTTTGTAAATCTAGTTTTTAAGAATTTGGAGGTTTAAATTGGTTTTGGATGCCGTAGTGGAAGACTTACACAATATTGAAAATGTCAGGATTTTTTGGGTAGAGTATTATACCTATGTTTGTAGTCAACCTGATGGTAAGTCGACATTGTCACCATTGAACATCTGTAATTAACCAAAAACAGGATCGAAGTTCAATATTAAGTCGACCTCTAATGTCTTGCTACGCCTGATGACTCGGTTGGGTGTGTATGACCAAGACTTCATCTTACTAGTTACTTGTTTATCTAAATGGGTATCTAAACAGTGGACTTGTATTCATAAAGTTCAATTATGTTTTGATGTTCTGACGTTCCCACGGTCACCCGACCCACTGACGGTAATCGTTTCAACTACCAACGGGCTATTGAACCAATAAGCCAATGAGCCAGTGAGCCAATGAGTGACGTTTGTTGTAGATGGATGTCTAGTCGGTGACTCGATGACTAAAGGGCCTTAACTAACTGTAATGAGTGACGTGTTCGTACTTCTTGGATATTGGATACGCAATGAGTGTGCATAGGAGCGGGGGCCGTATGACAATAGTTTTAAAGCGCTTTGTCTAATGTATCCGTTTATTTTAATTATGCTAGTAAGTCTATAGTAGTCATTTTTTACCTTCAAGTAAAGTCGATCTCAAATCTATCTTTTTTTAAAATCTATCTTATCTTTTTTTGAATTTTACCCAATTTTGCGCTCAAGAGTTTTTCAATTGGAAAATTGCAAACATTAACTGTTTTGTTTGTGATATTTTTTTAAATGCTTCGTTCTTTTAAAAAACTAATCGTCCGTGACCGATCTAAGACTACTTATCCCCAATAAGATTGGGATGTAAGGCAGAGTGTACATAAAATCGATCTTGTGCAATTGCCAAATTGCTTTGGGCAGCGAACGGTGATGGGTTGGAGTAAATTGGAACTTGTCGCATGATCGCTCTTGCATGCACTTTAAGTCATCTGACATCCGGCGCGGAAACAATTAGCCTGGTACCTTGTACGAGCCTCGTAGATGCAAAGCCATAGATGTTGACTGTCGTTTTATTACTTTTCTTGGCTGACCTAAACCCGACAAATAATTTATCTCAAGGTTCGAGTAGTGGGTTCTCGTATGCACACATCTTTCTCTAGTTTGGTAGGTTCATAGAGATAAATTATTCTTGAATTGTACATTAATGAGTTTCCATTATCATTATAGTTTTAACATACTAATGTATTATTAAGGTTCTAGGATAAGAGACGCTTCTCATTGAGTGCGTGAATTGAAAGAATTGAAGAATTGGTGCAGAAGTAGGTACATAAGAGATTTACTTTTTAACCAGAACATAAAGAAAATACTAATGCAATTTTACCTTCCCTAACTTTATATTCGTATGTATGTATGTACTCGTAACCAAAATACGGATACTTTTATGCCTACACAATAGTCAATAAGCAATTGGCAACACTGAATCACACAATGGTCGGAAGAAGCGAGACGATACAACAACGGCCGATTGTTTTGGAAACAAGTGAAGTCCCAAATTCCTTATTTGTTACAGTGATTCAATAGTAACTGTTGTTTAGTCAGAAGGAGTAAAGCCCGATAAGTAAAGAGTTCGATAGAGAAGCAGTATTTATTAGATCGCCTAAGCAGTATATATCAACAGTACCTACGTCGATCGATAGTACCTATGTAAGTCGGTCACCTGTTTCCATCGGCTTAAAGTTCAAAAACTCCAGTGAAATCTCCAGTATTAAGATGTTAGTACTGGAGATTCCACTCGTCCAAATTTCACAACCTTAACGCTGATATTAGTCCAAGCATAATGGGGTTTCACATAATTATTACTATGGACGCAATATGCTACTAACATTTAGAAAAAGTAGCGCTACATGAACACTTGACAGAATAATAACAATCCTTAGTTTTTACATGGCATGCTCGAAGTTTATAAAAATCTCTGTAATACTAGATTTTCACGTAAACATCAGAACACGGCTTTAACAACACAATATGCCAGTAATTTAGAAAAAAAAAACAAGTGTTTCTCTAAATTCCTGTGTAGTTTAGAAAAAAATCTAGTATAACTACATACTAGATTCCTTACGGGACGCATGTCGTTCGGAAGTTTCCGTGATCACGTTTTATTAGCGCGCCCGTTACAAGATTGATGTGACGTTAAACACATGCCCTAACTGCAGCTATAAACTAAACGTTACGAGCTCGACGGGAAAGAAAAGCGGCAGACGGATGCCGGAGTCCAGAGTTGTGGTTGTAAGCCGATACCACCGGTTCTCACGCTGTGGCAAACTGTGTCATACTTTGTAACGATTTTCGGTTCGAGTATTCGGCCACGGTGTGGCGTACCACGTTGGGCGCCAGAACATACTCTCTTGTAACGTTTGACTTTGTAAACGCTTCGGGCTAATTAATAAGTGGGAGAATGATTATACTAATTTTCCTAAACTCCAGTAGTTGCCCAAATGTTATGTTATAGACTAATTTTAGTCCCCTCAGTTAAACTTTTAACCGAGTACGTTACAACATAATTTCAACGTCAACTTTTTACAACGAGTTTTAACCATTTGATTTCAAATAATATCATGGATAGTCTAGGGTATTAGTGAAAAGTCGGAACTGTATTCGATATCGTACTGTAAAATGATCGTTCTTTAGTAGAGAAAGTGTAATTTTATCACAATTATAACCACCTGATACGACTGGGGTACAAGTTAGTATAAGGAAGCGAGATGAGTTCGAGTTACTTCACTAGTTCGGTAGTAGGGACCGCGTTTAGAGAGTTGACACGAGCGTCGCGTTGCGATTAAACGTTTGTTACGCGGCCTAATTGGCCGGTTGTGGTCGCAGGAAGTCGTTAAAGATTGTCTCGGGCATGCGTTTCTATTCACGTCTAACTGCAGTACCAGCAAACTGCTTGCTGAGGTACTTGTAGGGCTTTAAATCACGACCCGTTCTTGCGGCTTGAGGAGGGCCGTATTAGTATTTTTTTGTTTCGTTTGTTGTGTTGGAGTTATTTTTTCATTATATTAACGAGTTTCGCAACAAGTATTCAATTCATTCTACAAAGCCTAGTTATTGTTACTCGGGGATGTCTATAATCGACACTAATTAGGATTGAAGATCAATAATAGATGCGTTGCTATTCTGTGGACTAATTGGAATGCCTCAAGTGGCTGCCGTTAACTGTCTTTTACCACGTCCTTGAAAACAGAATTTAGCAGTCCCTACACTAGATGTCCCGGAGTCGCACCATACCCATTCAAAACTCTTCGAGCGTTTAGATTCAAATATAATGGAAATTTCCAGCAACGCTTTACGTTAAGTTATCGATAGTTTACCTATACCACCATATTTGTCTCCAACTTGACCAAAAATAGACCTACGTGGAACTGAGTCATGAACTACCCCGAATCAATGGAAACCTAGAATTAAATACTACAATTGTTTACATATCTCTTACAAGCGTGACTAGTCTTTAGGAGCCTACAAATTGGACTCACAATTGCTTGTTAGTCCAAGCACACTAGTACTTGTAAGCTACTTTGAGTACAACAGGCCCTTGGATACAGGCTATTGCCATTCGTATTACTAGCTTGTAAGGCACATAGTGGCTTGTGGGATGAGTAAAGTCGGAATGACTAAGTCAATTATTCAGATGTCGCTGCGCCCCAGCATGGGGAGTCACATATGCCGTAATTGTTATAGAACGGCGTGGTTTTGTTTCGGTTGCCTTTCATTTAGGAGCGTGTGTTTTATTGAGGCATAAATATATATCCAATATATCCTTGTGATGCCACGATCGATCATACAAAATCATAACTTAAAGAAAAAACAGACATGTTCTATATTGAGAATATAGAAGTTGGACATGAATTGCCAAAGTAAGCCAGAAACTTGTAATCGGTTTGGATCTTTTAAGATAAACGACTATACACTTGTAACTATAGCTTGATCGGTACATATTCAACATTAAATGTACTTTGCGTCGTTTTCTGCTTCTTGTATAATAAAACAATAACTTAACTTAACTAGGATTTATGAAAATTTAATCGTTTTTGGTAACATCATAATTGATTTGATTGTTAATTGATTCGTACAGTTAATTTTACGTACGTAACATTTAGTTTAAATTTCAACTTAAAATTAAACTTACTTTAACATTAATATACTTTTGTTCAAAAATAGAGACCAAAAAGCATTATCACTCCCACGCTTCCAATAAGAGCCGAAAGGGAACTAACGAAAAGGGCTCGACCTATCGACCCACAAGGGGGAAACACGGGTTCGAAAATAGTGTAGTGGGGAAGGGCGCATGATGCGCGTGCGCACCTCAGTTCGACACGCGCCCGCGCACCGCTCGCCTGTATGCACACTGTCACGGGCGCCGGGTCACTGTGAAGTGCGCTAGTGACGTATCGTCGAAAGCACTTGCTTTAGTTATTTCGTACTTAGTTGTATCAAAGGCCCACGGACACTTTTGGTCGCCTAGTTGTTAGGTAATACACCGAAGCGTGAGTCAAGAGTAACTTAGTGCTTAGTTACGAATTAAGCATTCGAAGACTATCGAACAGATGACGAATTGGGGTATAGTTTTTGATGACATGGTTGAGAGTTGGCTAACTTAGTAATATCTAAGTTTTGTCCTAACGTCTGATGAAGTATTGGGTAATGTTTGATGAAGGATTGGGTGAAAATTTTGGATTGGATGACGTCAATTAGCGTCTAATAACATCTAATGATTCTTATGTGAAGAGTGACTGGTTCAAAATAAACTTCAAGGAACATTCAGCAGAAGGTGTTTTGATGTAGGAATCCAAGTCAAGAACGAACAGACTATAAGCGAGAAGATATAATTGAGAAATGTAACGAAACAATACGAGTTGTTTGAAAACGTAGGTCAGTAGTAGACCAGTATAACGCCAAGACCCTAATGGACGTTTAGGTTTTGAAGACTCTTGAGGATAGTGTTGTGTTCTATTATCTGCGAGGATCTTCGCTAATTACTAGTGTTGGGCATACAATGTTGTGTGGCTCGAGCGGCGCGGTGGCGGCGATGGACCGCGCGTACATGTCGCTGCGCGCGCGCAAGCCACAGCCTTCTACTACTTTGGTATGTTGACTATATTATGTCTATGTTATGAAATTGCTTTGCATACGAGGGTTTCGATTAGTTTGTAGATATGTTGTTGTGGCTTGGTTTTATTATCACAGAACTAAGTAGTCAGAAATTATGTTCAAATTAGGTTGGAAGTCTCCAACACTTCATCATAATGGCCACGTTATCTGTCTACGACGCAAAAATCCCGATACCTTTTTAGACTTTTTGGAATAGTGATTTTTTCTTTAAGATTTCTATTGTTATGTGTACGTACACTGCTTAGAGGAAACTGTATTTACATATGACACCAGCCAAAATCAAAACGCATCTCCATGCCCAAATAAGAATAATTAGGTTGTACGAGTGACTCATTGAACATCAAACCTAATAAAATTTCAATACATTAGTCAATCGTCCCAGTAGTTTAATATAACCGACGTCGACGTAAGCCGAGCCGAGCCGGGTGACGCAACGAGTCTCGTTGCTCGGTCATTGTTGGTTCGGGGAATTGCAGTCTTCGTAGGTACGTATTGTATTGTCGAAATACAATATAGTGTAGTATCCTGTTTCCTAACAACAACAAAATTTATACTTAAGATGTAGAACATTTTTTCTGGTTCAAAAATCATTTTCATTCTTTCTTCATTCTTCTTTCTCATTTAATTTGTTTCTTCATTATTTCTCCATATCAGAGTATTGTCTTAGACATTACTGACCGGGAAGTCCCAAAAGTTTCATTCATCGGGTATTAAAAAGAATTATATGAATGTCTATAAAAAAGTTTTTTTTATAAATCATTCCTTTTGTCGATTGAGTTTTGCTATTCAAATACATTTTGTTATTGACGCTCGATGAGGTTCTCCGTATCATGGTACATGACTTATCTTAGATATATGGTGACTTCCCGAATCCCAAAAGCTTCATTCATCTTCTCATTGCTCGGTCATCGTTGGTTCGAGGAATTGCAGTCTTCGTAGGTACCTATTGTATTGTCCATGGGAATTGTTGATATCACTTATGTTTTTGTTCTTAAGGTTACGCATTATCCTGTACGTTTCTGCAAGTAATGTTTATTTATAATTGTACAGTCGTATTGGGTTAATTAGGGATTTCTGCTTGATAGAGAAGACCACAAGATTTCTATTTTTCAGGGTATTATTAGAATTGTGGCGTGGCTTCGAATAGGCGAATAATATACAAGTATATGTTAGATGGAGTTATATGTAGGTATATTAAAGTGACTTAACTAATTAATCGTTTTTTTGGTTAGGGATACAGACAAAAAGCGCTTCGTTGTCACAAACGGTTAAAGGACATGTTAGTGCCTCCATAGATAAAATTATGACTCAACAGTCAATCTAAGCTAAAGTTAGATATTTACTAAAACGATGCAAAAGTTCATATGGTCGAAAAAAACAGTAACCGTATATCTCGAGATATGTAATCATGAGAGTTAAAATACGCCCCCATTTAAGGATTACTATTGTCCGTTCACATTTGCAAAAGCGAAAATTCTATACTTTTAATGAGAAGTTCTCTACCTATAAGACGTGCAAAGTAATTCGTTTATTAATAGAATACATTTAATCAAATGTCATTATGACTCATCTCAAAATCTCCTGTATCTTTCGGCTCAGGGTTTCACCCTCCTCCACTCCTCCACTCCTGAATAGGAGTCCCTTAATTTTCCTCTTCCAATTCTCAAGCAACATTTGCACTAATGTCTCACTGTTTACAGTCGACAATTGCGTGTACTGAAGATGTTATAATTAATTAGTCTGCCATGACTAATGGTGGATCCGTCATGCTGAATAGCAAATAGCTCATTAGTTGTACGTGTCTATTTACGTGCACATATTATATGTGATACTCGGCTCAAGTTTTAAGAAACAATATTATCCCTCTTAATAAAATAATATGCCTCATAGTATATGGGTGATTTTTAAGAGATTCTCAATTCGAGTTTTAAGATACAATAGTATCCTGTTTACTTATAACAAAAAGAAAACTATACTTAAGATGTAGTTTTTATAGTTCAAAAAAATATTTTCATTATTTCTTCATTTTTCTTTCTCATTTTTTTCTTCTTTGTTGACGCTTCAAGAGCTTCTCCGTATCGAAGTACATGAATTATGGATTATCTTAGACATTGGTGACCGGGAAGTCCCAAAAGCTTCATTCATCGCGCATTTAAAAGAATTATATGAATGTGAATGTCTATCAAAACTTTTTTAATTCATTCAATTGAATTTTGCTATTCAAAGACAACCTGAAAGCGATCTCTTAACCGCTTCATTAAGAGTTTCCCAAAGCATGGGCGTGTCGGATTTCTGGAACACCTGATCCGCTTTTGAATTTCGGGAAGTAAAATAATAATATACAGGATTTTAAAAAAACATTGACAAGAAACCTATTCTTCGAACTATAATAACGGCTTCATTTTTTATGAAATAATAGGATTACATTTAATAGAAACTAATTATACTGTTTGGAAGGGCAGAATAATCAGGATATGCCCTGAATAATCAGGAAATAATACAAGACATATGTAAGATCCTCTGAAATGCATCGAACGATGCATCGTTCTAAATGGATACAGAGGAAAGTAACTATATTTTTTTTATTGTTGGTTTTGTATCTCTCTTAATTTTGTACCATGGACATAAATACGCATAGGTATAAATAAATATTTAGTAACATGTATTGGCTTCTGCTAAATATGCCTATACGTAAAATACTAAATATGCCTATATAGTGTGTTGAAAGGCCAGGTTCCCAGCAGTGATAGCGTGGGGTGGGCAGGTGGCGTGACCGCGCAGGTGTCACGCCACCTGACCCCCGTCTGTAACGGTCTCCACTTTTGAACCGTATTGTTCTATGGTTCGGCTCTGTTTGTTACTACAAGTATACGACCAAATGTAGGAGTAGTTACTTAGCACCAACTTATTAGAATTGTTCGGTGGTTCATTTTTGTTTTTTTAGTTACTTCGAATAAGTATGAACTATGTAAGTAGGTATGTATTAATATGGGACAAAAACATTAGGCCACACCTTTCGAAAATTTTTGTGCGTTAACATTTTGTTTTACAACGTTAAAATATATGGTTTCGACCGTTTTTTTTTTTAATAATTATCCACACGTTTTTCTCTAACAT
>DWTF01000145.1:0-15135 GCA_018250225.1 Udranomia kikkawai
ACCGGCGGCCTGCTAATGCGACCAGACCTTGGGGGTGTCTTTTAAGGTGACAGGTGCACCATTGTGCATCGACCTTTGTGGCTAGACGTTTGTCAAGTATCATAGAAATATCATTTTTATAATGGTTAATTACATTTTATAAGTCGTATTCAAGTTAGTTGTTAGTCTTATTAAAATATGTATAAACAATTTATCTATGTGATACGCGGAAGCTTATAGGTAAGCGTTTAACGAAGTAATACTAAAAATATAAGACATCGAATCTCATTTTTCTATTGTTGTAATAGTATTGTTCTTCCTACTATACTACTACTAAAGCTATAAACCTGTCGAAGAGGGCAGGCGGGCCAAAGTTAAGTCCTTGTCTATAGACATTTGTAATACCAGGGAAGTTTCATGCATAATTGGCTTTGAATAGAACCATTTAACTATACAAATGGATGAAATAACCACATGAAGACAATCTGAGAGCTATATAGGCTGATTCAGTACGTATAACATCGTATGAAGATTATATATGAGGGCTACATGCTAGTTGTGCGTGTATCGTATTGACGAGGGCTGGTCGCGCGCCGCCCACGACGGTGTTGTTCAGTATCGTGCACGAACTGCTCGTTTTGTGGCTCTCGTGGGCGGCTGGACACTCGGGGACAGTGGTGAGGTGAGCCAAAACCTAATAAACGTAGCTCTAGAGGCAGTAGGTCATTTCATTATGGTTTTTATATCGCAGGTCTGGCGTTAGTCGTTATGTCACATAAATGCGAATTGTTTTGTTTTTCTAAACTACTAGCATGTCAATAAATACTAGTCATTTTATTAACCCCTCCAGCTAAGCTTGGCGGCTTGTGCTAGGATTGGGTTGACGTCAATGGTGCAATGGGGGAGTGAGGATAAAATCCACGAGCTCTCGACCGTAAGACGACACACTATTGCCGCTTCGTTTACTAACGAAATTGAACCAAAGATAGGTAGTTTAACACCTTCTAAATTAAAAAAAACTTTATAGCAGCTACTCGTCGATAACAATGGCATCCACTGCCGTCAGCGCCTTGTGGGTAAACGAAGCACAAACTTATTAAAGATTGTTTAAAATGTCTGAAATAATACATGAATTCTATCAATGATGGACCCAGTCTTGGTCAATTTTGTCCAAAATGAGGCTATCGATACATCAACAAATCTTTGATAACATTATGTATTTTTTTTTCTATTATTTAATTTTGATAATATCTATTTCACCATCAATGCGTGAACATCAATGATAAAGATCTATCCTGGCCTTCAGGCACTTCCCTACTTAGAAAGGCAACGGTGCATTTTTTTGTGACTTTCATTTCCAACATTAAATATCTGGGTTTTTGTGCTCGTATGGGTAGAGCATGTATTTCCGTGTCGAAACTTGATAGCAGGCGATATAAAAAGCAAGTACTTGTGTGTCCGAGTGTAGCCGATAAGCCGACCGGTCCGCCCCGGCCCCGGCCGACTCACCGACAGATCCAAGAAACGGCCGATTTATTCGCAAACCATATATAATTTTGTTTAAATTTTAGGAATGAAAAAATCTTAATGATGTATATCGCAAAACAGCATATAAACAAAAACTACGATTATAGGCCATTGTCTTGCCCTGTCTAAGATTATGGTAAAACTTCTTAATGACGCACTGAATTTTTTTGAAATAATCGCCTTTTAAAGTAAATAAGACAGTTTTACCTAAGATCGAAGGCTATTCCTCCGGAGGTAGCTTAGTATGTACCTATCCTTTTTTTATGAATTTGAGGTAGTAAACAAACATGAAGTCCTACCTGATGGTAAATGGTCACTGTCGCCCATGGACATCTGTTGCCCACGAATACTGCGGTTGTAAGGCACAAACAGATGTGGCGGTGGTGCGGAGGCCACCCGTAAAAGTTTCTACCACCTTAGCACTTATGTCTTATATCTACAGGACATACAGGAAGGAGCGCAGTGTAGCAGTTTTATCGAGGTTTTCCCGCCGAATACGTAAAATTCTGACAAGTATCGGATAGTAAGATACCCATCTTGGCATCGTGGTGGCGGGAGGACGGCGCGGCTGCAGATAACACAGTAGCATCCACTTGTGTAAGCGCGCAGGAGCTGGACCGGTTTCCGCTTATCTCGCTGGAAGTGAAACAGCTGTCGCGAGGAAACGTCTTCCGTGGAATTCCGTGGAATTCTCGAAAATGCTTTAGTATCTTCAAAGTTTTATTAAAGACTGAATGTCGGAACGGCCATATCAGACGTAGTAATATTTTCTTCTATATATTCCTTATATTATTATAGTTACGGTTAATGGTGATCATTTGGTATATTTATCTTATGGATAATTTTTAATTAAAAGGTAATTTATGATCACCATCATCCTTCGCACTATACCTCTCTAAAAATCAAGCAAATACGTCTTCCGATGCGATGGAACTTAAGTCTTTCAATCTTATCTTGGTTAGACATCCCATCTATAGTTTCACTACCTACAGACCCTTTTAGAAATCAGCACTGCCGAACCACTAAAAGAGACAAAGCGTGCTTATGTCTCTGCACTGCTTCACGCCTTTATATCCAAGTGTTTAGTGAGTGTGTGGCCGTAAGCGTTTAGCGGAGTGTTTGAGAGGGCGCTCCGGGCGCTAACTCGGCCGGCCGTCGTCTGTTCGTTAACACCACTCCTCTAACAGCTCTAAAAGCCGAACAGTGCCATAAACAGAGCCACGACCGGCCGTGCGGTCGCGCTCACGGCGATGAGCTATGTTCTACGACTTAAATTACTTTCTTGTTAGTCAATAAGTAGTCATCTATATGAGAGGAAAGTAGTGTCTCGATTGAAGAGCGTTGGTGAGAATTGTTCAGATCTTGATGTATTTAGGTGATAATAAAAACCGCAGACACAATATTTCATTACTTACCGCTAATATCACGGCAATAACCTCATGGAACATTAATAGTCATACTAATCAATGTGTCTGTCAGTAATTAGTTTTATTCGCCGCTCGCCTGCAATACAAATATAACCCAATCAACAAAACCTCAACACGACAAGACGGACCCAAGTCCGACAAACACGGCACACAAACATAACTCCGTGACACCTAACACGAGGGTCGGCAACCAAAGGCCTACTTAGCAATACGTGGAAAAAATCTCTTGCGAGTCAATAAACGTTAATGGTAAAGTTTTAGGCGAACAAACAGCCGTGTGTGTTTTGCGACATCTGCGAATTATTTGCAGATGTGACGCTCGGCGCGAACGTCATCTCTGGCGATGTTTGCCTTCTGAAATCACGTCTCCATTCACACATGTACATACATGTACATCAAAGATACGCCCTCCTTCGAGGACGTAGAAATTTCTGCTCTACTTCAGATAGTCACTTCATTTTTGTTAAAATCAGAAAACCTAGTTTTGAAACTTAGTAGGATTTCAATTTGAAGGTGTATATCACAACACTGTACACTGTGCCTAACATAACGTAACATAACTGATACTTACATAACTTATAAAACATCATTCAGATCAGAACGCAATCGATATTTAAAACTACTTTTAAACTAAATACAAGAACTCACGGAACCGAAAAAATAAACAGCAAATCGTGGAAAACTCATTTCCATTTAAAACTAATCCCGAAGGAATGGAAATTTCAAACACTCCAGAGATCTTGAAGAACGCAAAAATATTTCAAGTTTCCACTCCTCGTTTTTATTTATCTCCCCCCGCTGCAGGAGGGCTTCGGAAATGAATTTTAATTATGACTCTTCTTATTATTTTTCGTTCAATATTCCCCCGTGAGTTCTTCACCTTTATCGTTACGGAATATTCATTGTACTTGTGACGAAGTGCTTAAGAAGAAAAGCGTTTTGTTTCAAAAGTGAGTTATGGCTTATATCTAGTCTATGCTTTATATTTGCTAAATTTCACATCGCGTATTAATAATACTATTTTTTCCCGAGATGTTTTAAGGACAAGCTGTTAAAAGTTATGGTACGTTTGATCTAAACAGATGCTATAATTCTTCCTTGATAGTGTAACCGGTCTTACGAAGTTATTTTAGCTATCATAATTCTTTGGAACGAGCCTTAAGTGCCTAGTAACGTACGTCGCCTAGTAGCTTCGATAGATTAACATCCTTTCTCGAACGACATCCGACCTACAACAAAGGGTGTATATCAAACAGCACTTTCTTTTGATCCATTTCTCACGTTGTCACGTCGTCGCGTCACGCGGCACGTCGGCACGTCGGCACGTCGGCACGCCGGACGTGCCGATAGCGAGCTACGATCATATCGATAATATTCGACACGAATTTACTTATCTGAACGCGCTCTATCTATTCTTAGTCGTAGACGTTCGTATGTTCGTACTTGGATAGTACTATCAGATTTAAGTCATGGGAAAGGTTCCCTTCAGAATAGTAAATCTCATACTTTATGTGAACAACAAAGTTAGTAACAAATTAAAGTATAACGGAACTAAAAACGTAGATAGAAAAACGCATCAATCAAAAATACACTAATTACACTAATTTTGTGGTGGCCGCGACACTTTTTTAGTCCCACTGCTGGGCACGGGTCTCTTCTCACAACGGAGGAAGGCATGGAGCATACTCCGCCACGCTGCTCCAATGCGTGTTGGCGGAAGAACCGATTAGTGGCCAACCAATATGTCGGATGTTTTCAAACCTCCAAATGGACTCCGACGAGGTTTACCGACTGCTATCCGTCGATAACAACCGGGACCGCGCTTAACGCGCCCTCCGGAGCACGGAAAACACAAATTTTATAGTACACTAATATTATAATTATAACTAAACAAAAATGTTAATTGCAAATAAGCTGTAACCCAAAGCGCACTTACCATTGTTGTGTAATTCCATTTAGGTAAAGTTTCCCTGATGTGGCTTATCCGAGCTTACAACAGCGGTCTCAACTAGGCGTTATCGAGTTTCGCGTTACGTGACAGCCGACCACCAGCAATATAGTTGCGAGCACCGGCCTCCAATTATTCAATCCGATTTCAGTATTAACCATACTGCGGTTTATACCACGATGTATAATTTAACACTAATTTTAGCACAAACGCATTGATGTATAAAGTAGACATTTTGCGTGCAGAAGACAGGGTAATATGTTTAGTTTAGATATAGCTTGAATATATCATAAATGAAAGCGTATTTCTAATATAAACATGAGAGACATTATTAAATGATATGCCGTTTTCTGTACAAACGCGGCACTGAAATTGAATTTATTCCTTAAAAAGTTAATACGTCTTTTGAATCCCTAATTCCTAAATATGTATTACTTTGTAAAACTACAGTTTCATGATTAGTCATTCTCAACTTGTAGTCTCTGATTATAAGAAAATGTTGTACGCGGTTCTTATAAAAATAAAAAGTAGAAATCACTGCTTTAGAGAGCAGGTGGTAGTCAAGTGATAAATTGTTTGTATTTAATTTACTCTTTCTAAAAGTGTTGATAAAATAAAAGTATCTTATCGATGCGTATGATCTCAGTTTCCAGGCAGGACAGGAGCACTCGACATCAGGTGAATTGCACGCTCGTTTGCTACGTCTATTAAGGCAGAAAAAATTGGTTCTGGCATCTGTGTGTGCGCTGCGAGCCAAGTTCGGTCGCCACTCCAAATGAGTCGCAGTCGCAATGGGAAAGAGCCGGCCTACCCATTACTGGGTACATAATCTTGTGTTACATTCGAGAGCGAGCCGCGCGGCTCTGCGGCGTGCGATATGCGATTAAGTAATGTGAGCACCTGAGCACTAGATAATGGCCTTAAAATGGTTTTGACAATAGAAATCCATAGCGTCCTACTAAGAGCACGCGTGCTGTGCTGCGGATTTTTAAAACATGAATCAATGTGAAATCCATTGCCGTTATTTAAAACATCTTAAAAAGATCTTTGTCTCCAAAATATATTCGTATTATTAGAAATTAATAGGGAGACCCTTATGGCACAATGGTTCTTGTTGCAGCGCAGTGAGTGTCAAGTTAGCTTATTAATACGGACGGTTGTTCTTGTACCTTTCCGTCTAGATGCCACCCACGTTGCTCCACAAGTCTCTTTTGTCTCTTTGATCTTATTTCTAAAAGCGAAACGCATTATTTCTCATTATCGATGGGTCGAAAGACCAACAGTGCTACATCGGGATGATAATGATAAACGCATTAACAACTACATCGCAATCTCAGGCCCCACGACTAAAAGTTGCCACAATCCAAACACGTGACTCTTAATTCGAAGACGCAAGAGCTATTTCGGTGTCGATCACGTTGGCAGAAGTGCGCAGAAAAAGCAAGCGGTAGTTAAGTGTCGGACTTTTTGCTCGGTCAATGAAATTTGATACGCTTTTAAGCGTTTCCTTCTTAGTTTGTATCGTGTTAACGATCGGAGCGCAGGGCTCCGGGGTTCAACGCACGAGCACGAGCTTGTCAATAACATCGACGGACACAACTCCGGGTTGGGGCGAGCTGAGCGCCTAGAATGCCAAATTAGTTTTCTGAAGAACTTCTCTTTTGCTTGTTCCATTCTCGGCGAGTAGACAATAAACAACAAAAAATATTTTTAAGAGGGCATTAATGTAAAAAAATGCTGAGCCAATCCCGATCAAAAGATGGAATAACTAGATGAATCAGATCATCATCAGATACTGAGCAAGTATACGGCTCTTTGCTATCTCCAAATAGTAAAATGTGTAAACTTGTGGATGAATATCACATTTAACATTGAATTTTGATTGAAATGCTATTTATATTAAGTAGTGCCTACAAATATCGGTGACCAGTCCAAAATTAAATTATTTTTATGTAGTGTTGATACTCTGCACAAATAGTAAAATTGTACAAAGGTAATCCAATTAAATGTTGTTAAATTTGAATAATCGCCATTCGTCTTGTCGCTTACAGTACAACAATTCGGCAATAAAAGGTACATTTCTTTGACATGTTCGCGACTCGCGCCCGGCGGGGCTGATGCAAAAATAACTCGAACGTGATAGCGGATGATTGAATAAACACACTAAGCCTTCTAAGAAATTTTGCTATTTTGTCCCTTACTTTAATATTTCTATATCTACTTTATAATCTATGGGTAATCTCAATTTTTACCACAAGCAAATCTTGTTTATAGTGTACAATCACCACGCTAAAATGTAATGCAAACATTAATTATGCGGATATCCTTTGAAGGCCTCTGTTGCTAAGCTAAAGACAAGATTACAATACAGACGCATATGATAGTGAATACGGCGACTGTTAGGCGCCGTTATAACCGCACCCTCGTTGTAACGACACGTATCAAAGTGGATGCTTTTGTATTAAAATAATGGCCGGGGAAATGGTAACAGCGAACGTAACCCGATACATTTGGTAAATGGGCCCTAACTCGACCGAGTTTCAATAGCTCCCGCTGAAAACATACGGCTTAAGATAAGGGGCTGTGTTTGCAGCTTTTATCACTGGTGGTAGTATCTGACGGTTATATACAAATACTATATCATCTTAGTATGCCTACCATCAGGTGTAGGAATGAAATGCTTACGAGCTCATTCTGTTGAGTTTGAATTGTTTTTTTCATATAAAAGGTGACAAAAAGACACTCGACTCGTATAGACTTTTGCAAATAGTTGATTTTGCCAAACCACTGCCAGCTTGCACTTACACCTGTACTATTAAAAATCTTAGTTGCATCTGGGGCAGAAACTATAAATTTATCCTTACTTACTTAATAACCTTTAAACTATCACTTTATAATTTAAATCATTTTAATCTGCTAAGAGATCCAACTTTTCATCCATCTATTATATTGCTTTTTTATCTATAATTAAGCAAATTACATGATCTGATTCGAAATAACGGAAAACAGCAAGCAAAATAAAATTAAATATTCTTCAGAAGCACGATCGCAGCCGCCGCGACCACGCTCCTTTTTGGATTCCCGTGTGATTTCAACTGTTATCGGCATCATTCTGCGTTGACGACGCGGTTATGTGTCCCGAATGGAGTTGTTTCTTTTATGATCGAGATGGTACGACATAGATCTCCGCCTCGATAGAGCGGACAATCTTGTGAGTTAGGGCGATGCCACAACTTTATGTCCTTCACTAATAATGTGTGTACTTATATGAATACGATTAACTCAACTCCGTAATCTTCTCTTATCTAACAGTAGTAAACGATACTACTGCAACATGATCAAAAAGCGTTATTTAAATAACGAACATATAGATTTCCATTTATGTCTATTCTAAAAACTACTGTCGCTATCTATCGCTTTTGTATACAAAGTAGGTATACCTATACAAAGATGTACCTTGCATCTATGTATGAACAATATAAAGTGTCGGGATTGTCTATGGATGATAGCTATGGTGCATTTCATATCGCCTGTAAATAAAAATATATTTTCTTTTGTAATGATTTAAAGAAAATATGTATTAGGTACATACTAGAGCAAAGACCTTTATCAAACATAACGCAAGTTTCTTTAAACTTAACAGGAGAGATCTCAAATCCTGTAATTGTATGGAAACTTTTGAAAAAAGAAATCTGATTTTAAATTTTAGCCGAGTGTTAGCTCTGTATTATGTGAGGATAACTTGGTTTGTTCACACCATAGCGACACGTAAGCAGTAAAGTCATGAGGTGCCACGGCGCGGGGCGGGCGCGGCGCGTGGCCGCAACAGCAAATTGTTGCGGTTTGCCCGCATGCAGCTGTTTACGATTTCCCTCTACCTTGAATACCGTGTTATTATGTACCGGCAAGTACATAATATACGCTCACTCACAATCGAACTCACAAATACAGATATATCATACAACTCTTTGTATCTCGCCCGCAGTTCTTTGTGCATGCACCTGTCATTTCTGTGGTATAAAAGCGGAATTCGTGCTGGTCTGTTATGATCTGAAATCCGCACACAACTTCTGTTTTATTTGCATTTCGTCGAAGTCCAGTCCAGTGTGCGAAAACACAAATATTCGACCGTTGTTTTCCCGCGAGTAATTAATTTTATTTTCCGAAAGAACTGTCATCATAGACTGACCTAATGTATTTTTTCAGACCTTTACTAATTAACATAAGATTGACATGAATAAATTTGATAACATATTTTTGAGGATTTAACGTTGTATTAAAAATCACTTCAAAAGTTTTGAATATCATCCAAAATAAGTTGATCATAAGCTTATGCTATCGACTCTATATTATATTGGTGGAATAGTATTTATTAAATTATTCTTACAATATCCCTGACATTTTATCTGTGCATTTTTATATTCCCATAGCAATAAATAAAGTAAGGCGTATATTTGTGCAAGCATAAATTTTATGTATACGTGGAAGAAGCAAATGTTGACTAAAATTTTTCACTTTACCTCGACGTCCTCGCTAAAAGGTCTTCCATGTAGGGGCAATAAAAACATTTCTTCGTTTTCTATTTGCTTGACATTTTTTCATCCATTTCATAACACTTTACCGCACCCTGCCACCCCGGCGTACACATCCTGTATCCGGGGCGAAACACCCCTATTACTATTACAACATTTTCAATAAAAATCTGTATAAGTACTTCTTGTACGAGTACCCTTAGTTTTATTGTCTGCGTTTGAACAATTGCCGATTTTTATTTCTATTTGTAGAGGTTGCTTTTTTATTTTTAAAAGGACCGATTGCTTTGAAATAAATGTCAATGATGTGTGAAAATCAATATTATTCTTAGTTCTCCCCTATCTGTCCCTAAAATTATTTAAAATTTGTTGTAGTCTCAAAACCTCTTTTAACAATATTAAAATCTTCTTAATGTTTAGTATATATCATTCCTGCAAATAATCTATTTTTATTTCATTATATAAGAAAAAATACACACAAAGATGGCATAAAGATAAGGTCGTTCCATTTCACATTCCGTAGTAGTGACTAGTGACTCAGTATTGATTCTAACAAAAATATTTGTTTACTTTCGACGCAAAGAAAATAAAGAAACTGGTTCTCCGGTTTATAATATTAGTTAGGATAAATTAATTAACTTTAACATACGTCGCTTCGTATAAAACAACTAATTAATAAAATTGAGTCATTAGACGTATTACGGAACCAGACGCAATAATCTCGTTTGCACTTGATCGGCTCGCTGATTAGGAGTTACTGGCAGCTTGCACGCCTGCATACCATGCAAAGATCGACTTTGAATCACAGTAATAAAGCTTAAAATTGATCGCAGATGTTTTCTGTAAACAGAAGAAAGGCGTTCAAGGAATATTCAATGTTATGACAACGTGTTTGGATTTAGTATGGAACGGGCTAGCTCTCTCTAGTTTGCGCTACTGACGAATATATTTGCAAGCTGAATTTGAGTATTAAACGTGTGTTGAAACGGTTCACATTTGCTTGAGTCGGTTTACTTTTCAGCGTAGGTGGGTAGCGTCGGGTAAATTAACAAATATTCGTTTAATCTCCCCCATAAACACCTGCGACTGCACGTTAGTTGTGGGAAACAAATTAATTAGAAGTTCGATCGGATTTATCTTCTCGAATTTATACTCTCCTAGTACCGTTCTTACTCTATTGTAGCGCGGCGTGTGGTCATTAATGAACAGTCATTTAACACTATAGAATTAGGAAACAATAAAGTGTAAAATAATGTTATTAAACTATTTATAGCTTTTAGAATAAAATAGACTAAATTCTACGTAAGGGCGAGCAGCAATAGTCCATTTAACTCAATCAAAATTTTATAAAATAAAAAGATTAAATTGTGCATGAGTACAGGGTTAGTAGTTACAACATTTTAAAAACATAATGTCGCAGTGACTCCCCAGAGTTGTCCCCCCAGATATTCTAGCTACTGGGTCAATATTAATTTGACTTCTATTTTCTATTATTTCTTAGAGTGAATTCTAACATAATATTATCTATAGTAGAAAGAAAATGTCGCTATAATTTCATGAAATTCTTTAGATAAAGTTGCCATCAAATCAAAATATAGAAACATCTTACCTTCTTTGACTCGACCTTTACTTGACACACATATCTTATTCAAGAGAGGCAAATACGTACGAGAACACTGACCACGTTGAATCTAAATGGTGGTAGTCTGAAGTACTGTTTCATCTGCATAATAATATGATCCACACTTTATATATAAAATCGCAGAACTTGAAGAGAGAAAACAGAATCAGTCGATAAAGCTGAAGTGATTGCGATTCTGTCGCGCGGCGACAGGGGACGCGGCTACAAAGCACCATTGTCGCACACGCCCACCTCTTATCGAACGTTTATGGCGTGAAATATCAGAATAGTCGCCCGCGATGTTTTGAGACTGAGTTTGTTCAGTCTCGAGTGCATTTGAGTGTAAATACGTTTTCTTTGCGTTACTTCGGGACGCGTCTACGGAGTATTAACGGTTCGTTGCTTCCACGACATTGAATGACTTTGTTCACTGTTGGATATTTGGACAAAGTTGCGCGTATATCACTGCTCATTTTATTATTTGAGTCCGTTCTATATATTAACCAAGGTTCAATGTATAATCTTCCTAAGATTACTTGTCTACGATACTCATGAGTACACTTACGAAATCGAGTATAATGTTTCAGATTTTTAATCTTTTATTACTGCAACAAACTTACAACATAAGACTACCTAAGGTACAAGGAGACTATAACAGGATAGAGCTGAGCTTCTTTGGATTAGCATAACTGTCAGGTGCAGTGGAGACAGTGGGTCCAGGCGGCGGCTGGCGGGCGGCCAGCGGAAGCGGTGAGCTGGTTAGTTGCTGATGAATTAGTGCCGCTAAAACTGTGACAGACTTGTGATTGTTACTCAAACATAGGGTGCGAGTTTCTACATCTCGGGGTATATATTTATGGTATTAGAGTAGAGCATTGGTAGGTTCTGTTCTTGGTGTTTATTGGACCTGGTTCGACAAGGTGTGACCGTCGTTAAATACAAAGCAGAAACTTGATTGTGTGTATGTTATTTATTTTGCGTATTTTATTGATATGTATTGCCTATGACATGCCTACACATTATAGTCCTCTCTCTATTTTTACGAGCGGAGGATAAGTTTAGTACTTAGCTTTAAGGGTTACCGCATACTTCCTGTATTATGTTACACTGGATGCTTTTAATAAACTATTCTATCTTTGTAATATTTATTTATTAACTAATCCTACAGCAATACATAGAAAATTCTCAATAAAAGAAGAAAGATAATCGGAAATTGCACAAAATATAATTAAAAACAATCTTCGGCGCAATCATTGCAAGCTGCGCCCCATAGAGTAGGGAATATAGTCAGAATCAATTAACGTACATCCCTCAAAGGCAGCGAGCTATGCATATCGCGGACGGGTCGCAGGTAAGCCGCGCGCAGCACTGACGGACAGACGAGATTAGGGATGCTGTGCTTCATTAATTCCTTAACATTCTTACTCATCACGGTAATGCATACTGATGTTATAAATGTATATGTATGTTTGTTTCTTACGCCAAACACGCTAAAAAAACTCAACCGATTATCGTGATATATTGTACACATATTCTTGTATTTTTGAGGTATTAAAGAGGACATTGGATGTTTTTTATTAAAAAAATATAGTCGCAATATATTCTCATTGCTTATTTAAGCGCTTAAAAAATATACCAACGCTATCTATTGGCATTTTAGCGAAACTATACGTTGTCAATAAAGTCGTATAAATTTTAAATGGTCTGACACGAAACTTTATATAACACTCCAAAATCTACGCGGAAGAAGCCGCGGGAGTAAGCTTATATACCACCCACCCATACCCACGGCTGCCTGCTGTCTATTGAAATAAGAACTTTGACATCCGACGGTGAGGATCACTTTGAGAATATTATTATTCGCATTGTTTACTGCTTCAGAAATCCCCCAAACTCTGGCTTCCAAAGCAGGAAATTGCAGCTTTCAACTTTAATAATTTCAATCTTACTGCTAGCCAACTCATTGCACAATTTGACAAAATTAAACTCTCAAATCAAATTCTCTTCCTCTTAATATTATGAATTGCATATTGATACATTACGTATTTAATTAATCTCAAGTCTGCGATTAATAAATAGCTTTGCCAAAGCCGACATTTCAGCCAAATGTACTTAAACCACATCCCTGCATTTGATAGCGGGAAACGAGCTAATAACGCGTGGGGAGGCGTGGTATTGAAGGGCGATCCCGGCTGCCCACGCACCAGCCTGGTACCTTAACACGAGGCTTCAATAACCGGTGCACTAACTAAACATTTTGAGCCGAATTATTTTATGCAGTAAAGTGAAAGTTGACCTAATGAGAGCACGAGCCATCATGTTGACCAAGTTCTCACGTGAGACTATTTCCGATGGTGTCATAAGATTTTCTATCTTTATTGCTCAAAAATAATCTAAGAAGCATATTTTCACAGTGATAACTCCATGTATTATACACGACCTACGTCTGACATTGACAATATTGGATACACACCCAGTAAGACCCTAAAAGGTTCCTAATCTCATTTAGGTCTATGTCTCGCTAAAAATAGATCCCGGGACGCGCAAGTCGTCTATTTAAGTTGTTGAAATACAGACAAAATGTAATTTTGTCTTTATCAATGTTTGCCACAATGTCTTGTCGTTTGTCTGTCTGAGTGTGCGTGTGGAGTTGCGGCAAGTACTCGGAGGGTTTAATAAAATACCGAAGTGCGAGGGCTGGCGACACGTCGACGCTGCTTTATAATACGATATTAAACTTGCCACTTTGGAGATAAGGGTGGAAACATACGGTGCACTATCACAATATGGTGGTTTAATTAGCTGCCAGCCCTCTTATGTACTCGGCTAGGGACGGGCTACCTGCAGTATATGGTGCTTCACGTATCGCGTTCGCCGTGTTGATTGTTGAAGGTATGACTTACTGGACAACTCGTCAACTCATTTTGGTGCAGCTACAAACCATATTAAATTGGTTTTATCTATGTTTATGTTACCTTGCAACAACAACTATAAAACTTTTACAACCAAGGGCGTAATAATTAAAAGACATGTCGAACATTTTAGTAAGACAAGTAAATATCAAAGCGAGATTGTGTGAAATATAACCGCGTGTGTTTTCAAAGAAAACCATAATCCGTTCGTCTTAAAAAATCCTGGAGTAACGTGTACTTGGGTTTTATTGCGCGCTGAGCGGCCCTCGGCGCTCGTAATGCACTGTTGTAATAAGAGGCTGGTGCCAGCTACCTATTACGGACACTCAGTACGACAGAGCCGCAATCTTAAGCGTTGCGGCCCGCTGCGGTTGTAATTCTGTTGCGATTGCAGCATTGGATTCATTTATTTTATTATTATTCTTTTTATCCATCTTTATGACCATGTCACGTCCAAATTACTGCAAAACTACAGATAATTTGTTGACCCGACGCTATAGTAGGCTGTCTGTAACGCACAACTCTTAGTTGCGGACAGGCTTAGGGGATTATCGTATCTCCTGCAGATTAACAACGATACGATGGCCGCACCGGCCGAGTGGATACCTCCTAAAACATACTGTAGAAATAGGTGTAGGTATGCAATGTAGGTATTCACAATGTTTTCCTCCGTCGTTGGAGCGAGATAACAAATTAACATATTGTTATCCAGGGGAAAGTAATTCGAGGCTAGAGCTCGTTAGTAAAGAAAACATTTATCACCGGAGCGGCTCGCGGGGGCACCCCTGTCATGTTATCGTGAATAGGCTTCATGTGTTTTCCTTCACCATTTTGAAAATTAATTATTGTGTTTGCATGAAATTTTATTTCACAAGCGGTTGCCTACGGTTTTGCTCACGTAAAATGAGCAATATATTAAAAATGTATATCTTACTATAACGATTTATCAATATTTCAATTGGAATAAGAAAGCTAAAAGTAGACATTCACTCTTATTAGTTTCGGGCATGACAGTTCTCCACTCCCCTGAACTTTAAATACGTACAAGTATACCACTTCTGTTCTTTTAAACAAGCTAATATATAGCGTGTTAAAACTCATTGCAGATGCACCCAACATTCAGATCACCAGACTCTACATTTAGTGACAATGTTTTTTGTTATAAAAAAGCTTACAAAGCTTAACGTTT
>DWTF01000146.1:0-15094 GCA_018250225.1 Udranomia kikkawai
ACGAAATGGAAAAGCATTGTTTTGGGATCTGTTGAGTATATAAAAGCCCCCCATTATGAATTTTTAAATATTTTTACTATGTACAGACAGCGATCAGTTACAGTTTTATTATATGTATAGATTTTATATCTTTAGAACGTTTATAAGCATAACTGGTGGTAAGTAGACACCATCGCCTAATGACAAATCAATCGAAAATCAACTGTTGTAATATCAAACAGTTGCCAATGAGTTGCCTTTGAGGTTTTTTTTTATCGGGAGAAATACCTCAGGAAGAAGCTCATTCAATTGCATGTCTGTCGCAGACAAAAAAGTGCAATATAAACAGTGGCTCGTATCGACTTTATATCGTACCGTATTCGAAATGACCCAGTCATAGCAAGAGTATGACTGGGACAGTGATACCTGACCCGCGGATGATGAATTGTCAAGTAAGAAGCTGATATCTCTGTCGCCATAATAAATTAACCATACCATTTATATAACGCGTTGCGGCCTTTATTGGTTTTTTAACTATGTTTTTTAAGAATTCCGTTCCAGAAGAAATAGAAAATAATGTAATTTAAGAGAAAACAGTCAAAGATTGAGGCCCTACGATCGATTCATCGTACTATATATTCTACTCGAAATGACCCAGTCATAGCAAGTGTATGACTGGGTCAATTCGCGAGTAGATGACTGGGTCAGCGATTGCGGGCCAGTACGCATTCTCGTATCACTTACCTGACCCGCGGATGATGGATAGCCAAGTGGGGAGCCGGTATCTTTGTCGCCATAATATATTGACCTCTACCATTTATGCTACTGTACTACAGTACTACGTACAGCTTTTAAGCGCGGCTTGTCTTGTGTTTATGCAATTTAATGTGCTCTCGAAATATACTCCGATTCTTCTTTAGTAAATCATTAAAGAAAAGAAAATAATATTGTAAGGTATCATATACAGTACAGTTGTTAATAGTCACCTATTTGTAAATAGTTAAGCAGAATCTGCGCTTACCATTCGCTTCATAAAAGTAAGCGCCATTCGTCTTCGAATACAGTTGAATAAAAAGGAAAATATGCCCTCTATTTATTCCACATACATATTAAATTTATGTGATTATTCTCTTATAAAAAAATGTTACAAGGTATAAGGATTAAGGATTAGGATTTCAATAAAAAAAATGTATTTTTGAAACGAAAACATTTGTTTATTAATGAACTCATACATCGAAGAGTCAAGTTCCCAGTTATGTGACGGTTTAGGCCAGAGCTATCACGGTGACCCTGAATGATGGATAGCAGGATGGGACCGGGGAAACCGTCGCCGTAATTCAATGACCCTCACCTAGTTTACGTTCCGAAGCTTGCACTCAGTGGAATTAATTCTGCTAAAACATCGAATGACAAGTCGACTAAAATATTTATAATACTTATGGGGTTTTTCTATTTATTTCTGACTGATTTAAGTTAAAGACTTTTCATTTGTTAATTAATTTGTTAAGTTAAAGAGTTTTCATTTTCATTTGTTATTTATTACGAAGCCAAACTTTAAAATGATTTATTTCAAAATAAGGGAAAGTAATCTAATAAAAATATACTTTTCTTTAATAAAATAGCACAAAATCAAACGTAGATTCATCTCAAGTCAATCGATGTTCGTAATTGCATTACTTTATATATCCTGTTATTCATAAATATGTGAAGCAAATGTAATATTTACGTACTAAATAAGCTTTTTTTCTCCAAATGTAGTAATGTAACATTTGTTCGCAAATACACTGTGCCTGTTCGAGATACGTGACTGTAACTGCGACGCGTGATGGATGACGTGACGCACCGGGACATTTGCTACTGTTTTAACAATCATTCCACGAACAGACTAACGCGTCGTAATATTAATGAACAATTATAGCATTTGTATGTGTAGCTGACAACAATCCATACAATATGTCCTCTTCTTGCCGTAATTTTCGAATATTTTTGTCTCTAAATGTATTAATGTAACATTTGTTCGCAAATACACTGCCTGTTCGAGATACGTGACTGTAACAGCGACGCGTGATGGATGACGTGACGCACCGGGACATTTGCTACTGTTTTAACATTCACTCCACGGACATCAAGCTGTAATGTTAATTAACAAATTCATTTCTAAGCCGATAACGTGGCTGGTAACAAAGCCTACAACGTGTCCTAAGCTGAAAATCCTTCTTTTTCCGTAATTTTAAAACATTTTTAGTCTAGATGTAAAACAAATTCAATTCTTACAGTCTCTTCACACCCTCGGTTCCGTAATTTTAAAACATTTTTGTCTCCAAATGTAGTATGTAACATTTGTTCGCAAATACACTGCCTGTTCGAGATACGTGACTGTAACGGCGACGCGTGATGGATGACGTGACGCACCGAGACATTTGCTACTGTTTTAACATTCACTCCACGGACATCAAGTTGTAATGTTAATTAACAAATACATTTGTAAGCCGATAACGTGGCTGGTAACAAACTATACAACATGTCTTACAGCGAGGCTAAAGAAGGCTTTCCGTCACTTTAAAACATTTTTGACCCTAAATATAGTAATGTAACGTTTGTTCGCAAATGCACTGGCTTTTCAATAACAACAACAAATTCAATTCTTACAGTCTCACCCCACTCCCTTTTCCGTAATTTTAAAACATTTTTGTCTCCAAATGTAGTACTGTAACATTTGTTCGCAAATACACTGGCTGTTCGAGGTACGTGAGTGAAACGGCGGCGCGTGATGGATGACGTGACGCACCGGGACATTTGCTACTGTTTTAACACTCGCTCGGTAGACGTCACGTTGTAATGTTAATTATCAATTATAGCATTGTTTGTATGCCGCTACTGTAGCTAGGACATATAATATGTGCTACTTCATAAAGTATTTTTTCCGTTTTGAAAACATGATTGACTTCAAATGAGAAACAAATGTAAACTATCTCTATATTATGGCCTCTACGCAGGCTAAGGTTTTATTTCAAGATCATTTTATTATATAGTCGACAAAGTAGATTAAAGAATTTATTTAAGTCATATATTTCAGAGTATACGGAAATGTTTTTTTTATTATTTTAACTTTAAACGGTAACAGTACGTTAATGCTACTCTCAACTCTCTTTCGCCTTTAGCTCAAGGGTGTAAAAGAGTGAAGGGGTTAACAATTTACTAGTATTATTACAAAGATGTATTATTAAAGTAGTCTCATAAAAAATAAGCCATGAAAAACTTTTCAAAACATAACCTTAAAAAGAAAAACATCATAGTTTATGACTGGGGTCCGCCGGGCTACATATATGATCCATTTGTAAGCAATCCCAACAATAAAACGGCTGTGTCGCCATTTTCCCCAACGTAACAAATGATCTGCATTACTAGTGTCTTATACAGTAGCCGTGGGGCAAATATGACTGAGTTGTCCGATAAGATATATAAAACTTTTTATATGATCTGTATACTGCGTGCTTAGTGATAGAAGTGACTTCTACATACTATTTTGAATACAGAGAAAAACTTATAAACGCCTTAAATGAAAAGGTAGTGGTTATTATAAATTCTTACTCTTAAAATTATATAGGATCTAACCATACTTCTATATTTCCTTATGGTTAACAAAACAAACAAATTTGCCAAAAAAATCGGAATAAATTATTAGTAAACATATATTATGTTGAATATGTATTTAAAACGAAAGAAATCATGTTCCAAACTCGACACCAACAAACATAAGCACAAACGTCCCCATCCAAGGTCGGGTGCAACATTTCCACACTATAACACGGCTGTCTCCAAGCATCAGGGCACGTCCAAAAAACTGGTATCAGATCTCGCTTGATGGGCAGCGCAGGACCCGCCCCGGGCGCCGCCGCGCCGCACCGCGACAGGAACAAATGACCCCAACGCATCATAATAAATAAAACAATTTGTTGTTAATTAGATTTCGTGAATTTAATTTTCATGTCGGTAATTGGTCGGTGGCCACAAAGAGCCGGCTCTCTATCCGTGATGGATGATCGAACGGCGCCTTCTCACTATTTGCCTTCGACCGTTCCACCGTAATTAGACGCTTCGGAAGTTTACTTTCATTATTGCTTATGAACCTATTACTATTTCTAATATAGATTTCATTTCATGCCCGTCTTGTTGGACGCGTGAGAGCTCGAAACTTTTGTCGGAGTTCATAACATAAAAGAGTGAATGAGCTAAGCTCCCAAAATATCGATTATTGTCTATAAATGACATGCACAAATAAAATAATCAATGCTAGCCTGCTATTTTTAAACCTAAGTTTTTAATGTTCTAAAATATAAAAGAATGATAAATGAGATTTTAAAAATCAGAATTCCGACAGTATTTAACACATATTTATTGCATTTCTGTATAAAAAACCAAATGTTATTTACCCAAGTAAATAGGAACAGAACTTCCCGAAATAAACGTGAATTAAAAGAGAAACAAAGGACAAATTGAAGAATGGCCACTTTAAATACTCGCTACTCGCTACAGAACGACCAAGCGTAAACTTTAAAAAATAAACGCCGAAAAAATCTTGAAAAGTCACGGACGCTTAACTTTCTTCCCCTGTTTTATTTTTTCTTCCCTCTTTTACGATTTGCCGTCCCATTCTCTACACTTTTATCAAAGCGTGCTGTCCTTTTCTATTCAACTGATAAGTTACTTTTTTAAACTGCAGGAAAATCGAAGTCGTTGAGCGAAATTAAAAGCTAGCTGCCAAGTCATACTATCACAATAAAACATTAACATTGAATACCACAATTTAAACCTTGATTATAGGATTTAATTTAATACAATTTTATCGACTGTCTTGTTTGACAGCGCATGTACTTATTACGAATTAGATTTTTGGCCACATTATTATTAATAATGTCTACATTAGTGTCAAACCTATTCATTACACTCTTACTCAAATATATACTTCCAAACGTGTGAAAGATATTTTTGCAAAATCACTGTTGTGATAGTAGAGTTAGCAAAAACCCGAATATGCAACTCATTGAAATAAATAGAATTCAATCAAGAAAGAAATCACGTGAATACCTATCTGTTATAAGCACAAGTTACATAAATTCTCAGATCAACTTAATCTATATTATAGAGTGTTTATGATTTACTATAACTGGCATCAAGAAAAAGTAAGGTTTAAATTAAGAACATATGTTCAGAATTCCGAAAAGCTATGTGGCACGTGGTTTATGAAAAATACATAATTGTGTCTATTGGCATAACCTTTATCATTATATGCCTACATTGGTTTTCGGCTCCAATATTTTCGATGGCTAGTATTTTTTCTACGGACCGTACCACAATGTAAATATATCGGACCCTTGTGGCAGGGTGCTGCGGGTATTACACAAAACGTAATCATTAAACAAACTCATCGGGAATAACAAAAAATCAGGCGGTTCTTAATAAAGTTTTATAACACAAACAACTGTTTAAGACGGTAATATGTTACAAAAATAGAGATTATATTATATTTATTTTTGTGCACAGTGAAACTATAATATTTTATTGAAAAATTGCAACCTAGCTCCCATTTTTTTTTTTGCTTAAAAGCATTCCTATACATATGATAAGTTTCCGTTAGAATATGCAAGACAGCAAATAGATTTTTGTAAATTTTTCACGCTTTTATCCTTACTACGAGTATGTATACCTTTAAGTGTATGTCGATATAGATGCACCTCATCAATCAAAGACTAAATTAATATCTTTTAACTGTATGTAAATCCACTTATTTTTTATGGGACGACCCAGTGTAATATCGCTAAGAACGAAAGACACGCCGCAATCGCGTTATAAAGTAGACATGCGAGTAGGCCTCTAGGTAGTAGGTTATTGGATAGCAATCTAGGCGTGGACAAAAAATAGCAAGAAACTTACGAAGCGGACGGTTCGCTCTCTTTGCCACTTCATTACTCTACAAACATTGAGATCGTGGTGAAAGTCGCCATGATACCTCCTTACGCGCACACGTTTTTGATTTGAGCCAAGATTGGATATTGATAAGCAAAGTGTAATGAGATGCGTGCAAAACATCCGAGAAAACAAAGCCTGTGCCGCCATATCGCATGATCTACGAAGCGAGTGGTGGTTAGCTGTACGCAACCAATACCTATATGTATATATATATTAGGTAGAAATTAATTGTAACATTTGTTGACATACATGTAAATGTATTAAAAATGCTTCTAACGAAATACATACAATACAGTAGCTTGATTAACAGCGTGAAAGAAAATACCTAAATCCTTATTTAGGTCATCTCTATCAATGACATTAAAATAACGTAATGTTTTCGTCTATCATATCTTTAAAATGATATTAAGATAAACAATACCATGACCGTTAGACGATCAAGCCAATTCGACTCCCAAAAAACTATCAATGCTTTCGATTTCAACATACGTGGTTTCAGCAATCTCTACATATCCCTATAAAATTATAATATGTTCAGATAAACAATACGGTTTGACCGTTCGACGGTCAAGCGAATCCGATTCCAAAAAAAACTATCAACGCTTTCGACACACGTTTTGTTTGTTTTAAGAATAGACACGTGTAACCATGTATCCGTTACGTCGTGTCGGACGCACCGTTGACGGACACGCGCGACAACTGAGCTCGGCTGTCACGTCGCTGAACTTTGTCGTTCTGTAAACGTGTTTAGATGTTTTCGCGCGTTAATAGACACACTTTTTTTCGATTTTTGGTAGTATTCTTTAGTTGCTTCGTCCGATTCAGTAATTCTTTTTTTTAATGATTTTGAGGTAGCATGGTATCACCTGATGATAAGTGATCACTGGCGCCCATGGACATTTGTAGTCAAGTTAAGACAGGTTCGAAGTTCTTTCTTAGGTCAGCTACAAATACATTGCTACCCCTGCGGACTAAGTTGGAGCGCCTCGGTTAAGTATGTCTCCTTGACCACACCCTTCAAAACAGAACACAGCAGGACGAAGACTATTGTTGTAAGGCAATATGTGGTAAGAGCGATTTTTTTTACAACTGCGGGACCTCTTCAACAGTTATCGTTCTATTTCAGTTAGTCTTCATAAAACCGTAATGTATTATTAACCTAAACCTTCATTAACAATTGAATCTTTTACTAATAAAAACCGTACTAAAATCTGTTCAGTACATTTTGAGAAAATCGCGAACATATTACAGACAGCTTTGTTTTATAATATGTAAGGATAAAAAATAAAAGATGAAATAGGGTCGAATGATGTAACATTGGGGATGAGGGATTTTTTAAATCACGTAAAGGTAATGAAAAGACTGTTTTGTCTGTTCATTGGTTGTAGTACATAATATAACGCAGTTTAATATGACTTATTAGAAAATATATAATTTATCCGCGTTTTTTCCCTTCATTTAATTCCGCTTGTCTGCAATTAGTTATAAAAGCCTCGAGAGAAATACGAGCATAATAACAATATATCTTGCCTATTATAATCAATCGAGAAATTATGTATGAGATGCAATTGGATGCAGTAACTATGTAGTTTGCACAACGAGAGTGCTCGCTTCAGATTCTGGTGAATTGCGTAGATAATTTATATGTATTATAGAATACTAGCTTATGCCTGCAACTTCGCTCACGTAATCTATCAAAACCAAATGACGTTTTGTTTTTTCAAAAACTATTTAAGCGCTCACCTGAAATATAAACACTTTAGGGATGGAAATATGGTCATAGGAGGAATACGTGTTAGAAATTTTAAGTTTGTAAGTCACCTACATTCATCATTCATCACTTACAAGCCGCGTTAACAGTGTAGTAAGTCAAGCCGTTATGGTAAGAGCGAGTGATCGAGTAACTATATAGTAATTATACGTTTTTGTATACTGATTTATAGAATTGGTAGAGTGAAAATTGTAAAATGTTCAAAAATTATACGTTTATATTTTTTCTAATTGGAATAAAATGTTGTTATTGCATACATAGTAGTTAAAGAATACCTCTATGTTTCGACTGTAAGTATATTAATATTTACATAAGCCACATTAATTATTAATGTGGCGTGTAAGTGATGAATTATGAATGTAGGTGATTGGGACACGAAAGAAATATAAAGATACATACTTACAGACAAAAAATAGAAGTTTTTTAGTAACCTTTATACTTATTTCGTGTCCCAATCACCTACACTCATAATTCATCACTCACAAGCCACATTAACAATGTAGCAAGTCAAGCCGTAGCCGTAAGAGCGTGGTCGAGTTAGAGTCACAGAAAACGCCACTCAGGATTCACTAACGTAGCTATTATACGTTTCTACATATATACTTATTTATAATACTGATAGAGTGAAACTTGTAAAAAACCAAACGCATATTTTTTCAACATTTAATTATCATGTTGCTATTGAATAAACAGTCAAATAGAGACGGACAGTTTTTATTTGTCTGTGAGCATTTTTTTGTGTTCAAATCACCTACATTCATAATTCATCACTTGCAAGCCACATTAACAATGTAGCAAGTCAAGCCGTAATCGAGCGACCAGTTAGATTCCGAGAGAACGTCACTTGGGATTAACTAACGCAGTTATTATGTTTCTGAATATTTATTTATAGTACCTTTTAAAAGAGGTAGGTAGTCGTAAATAAACATTCAAAATGTTTACGTAAGTATATATATTCTTTTTTAAATTAGAATAAAATCCTATCATTGTATGAACAGAAAAGTAAACATACCTCTATTGTTTGTCTATTACCTTTATACTTCTTTCGTATCCCAATCGCCTACATTCATAATTCATCACTCACAAGCCACATTAACAATGTAGCAAGTCAAGTCGTAGCCGTAAGAGCGTGGTCGAGTTAGAGTTCCAAAGAATGCCACTCGGGATTAACTAACGTAGCTATTATACGTTTCTAAATACTTATAGTACTGATAGAGTGAAACTTTTAAATATTCGTATACATATTTTTTTCAACATTTAATTGTAATGTTGCTATTGTATAAACAGCCAAATAGAGACGGACTGTTTTTATTTGTCTGTGAGCATTTTTTCGTGTCCCAATCACCTACATTCATAATTCATCACTCACAAGCCAAATCACCTGTATTCATAATTCATCACTCACAAGCCAAATCACCTGTATTCATAATTCATCACTCACAAGCCACATTAACAATGTAGCAAGTCAAGCCGTAGTCGTAAGAGCGTGGTCGAGTTAGAGTCCCAGAGAACGCCACTCGGGATTAACTAACGTAGCTAGCCCACACTAACGGTCTAGACTCATTTGCATGCAAAAACTTGTTAATTTTAACTGGGAATTTCTGTTTTGGTTTCAACTTAGACTTTGAATTAATTAAACATGCCGCAAGACGGGTTTGAACTGTTTTCGTTTTTAAAAGCAAACATACTGTGTTTTGTGTAGCATGGGTGCTGTTGTTCAGTGCAATATTGACCAGTAAATTCAATTAGAGTACATATAATATAATTGGATTTGCAAAAAACCAAGGAGATGGTAAGTAGTAACTGAATTCCGTGTATATCTGCTATCAACCCTAGATAGAATTATGCAATTAATCTCGGTTAAGTATGTCTCCCAGACCACACCCTTCAAACCAAAACACAGCAGCAAGAACACTGCCCTTATAAAACAGAAGTAGATGTGACGGTGGTGCCTCCGGAGCCAAGCCGTAAAAGGTTATGACTATGACCACCACGATGTGGTTATTATCGTGTATACCTTCTTATCTAAGCATATAATAAAGATAAAAAACGTCGTAGAAATGTACAAAAAAAAATACGTTCTAACAGTTATTTGGATTTTTTTGTCTGTTTTCTGTTTGTCTGTTTATTTGACCGCGCATCCCGTAAAAATGGCAGAACGGATTTTGATGTAAACTTTATTACTCTGTCGAAAAAATCTACGCTCAGGTTTTAGGTTATATAAATTTAACCTCTAACAGGGGGGAAGCCCCTCGATTGAGTTAGATTTGCTGAATCTCATGGCGCCTACTTGGGAAAGGTGGTTAGTCGAATTCCAGCGGACGGAGCCGCGGGCACAGCTAGTTTGATTCTTGACACCTTCAGAATGGGCTTAAATGGGCCTATAAGCCTATAATATATTCACTCGGAAGCGAACGGGCTGCACGCGAAGCAGCGATAGTTCAAAAATATTGGTTTTCGCACATAAATTTAATCCTCGCCTTAAGCAAACACGCTCGCTTTCACGGTATATTTATTTTCGATATTAATTCGTCTGGTAAACGGTTTGTAACTTTCATTCAAGTTTTTACTTGTTTTTTTGTTATTTGGTGCACATGTTTCACTGCGTCGAGCAGTGATCGGAATATACAGTAACCTTATATTTTTATAAAAGAAAAATTTACTGTCTAACATATCAAAGGGCCAAATAACTAATATATAATAGACTAAAACCTTGAAAATATGCAAGAGGATTACCGATGTGAGTACCGATGGGATTTTTGGAAATGCCATCCCTAAGTTATGAAGATGCAAGGGCTTCTATAGTGATCCTGCCTTTTTTAATTAAAAATATTTTAGTATGTATATCCAGAACGAACCTATTAGTTGAGATGTCTGTTTCTGAAACTCCTAAAAAATCCTGTTTCCTTTGCTTCCGACCGACCGACCGACTACGAATAAACCTGGACAATACTGTACCATATACTAACATAACCCAATACAGTGAAACGGGCGTCATACAATAAACACATCGTTTAAAAGTCACAATAGGTGTTTGAAACAAACATTACAAGGAATTAATCATTTGTTAATGGGCTCCATTACGCCGCCTGTGAACACCTGGGACTGCGTACATGTTCTGGAATAGCTACGTTAGGAGTAGGTGCACCTTGAAATTGTAACACTAAGGACAAATCCTCCTAAGACGCATGGTTCCTAACTAAATCATTCTAGTAGTTAGTTCCAGGTACTGGTCTCAATTCGCCGTAAAGAACGTTTAATTGCTACGCGTAATATAATTATTTAAAATCCTATAACTTTTGCTTACTTTAATTACTTAATTATTACATTTAATGAAATAAAAATGTTGCCAAGTAATAAATTCGAAGAATCTGAAGCGATGGTTAATTTAATAAAACTTATTACAGCATCGATGAATCTGATGTAGTATTAATAAAGATCGCGTTCCATCTTATCAAAATGTTTAAATTACGAAACAGTAGAATATAATTTTACATATACCTATATAAATCCTATATATGATCTTCTTTCGTGCATTTTTCAAGTGTATAAGCAATACTACATATATGTATAATGATAAAACATATTCTATGCTTACCGGAACTGGCAACGTTGTTTTTACACCATATCGTATCCCGAGCGGCTTTTAAAAATATACGCAACACTAATATTTACCTGCTGATTTCAGCATTTTATGTTCCAAAAGGGTTTTTTACAACAGAGCTACAACGATCGTGGTCACGAATATACTAAAAAGTTATTGCGAATTTTCTACGAGTGTGTAACGCGTTACACTTTTATAGGCTCAATGAATATATTATTGTTGGAAATATTATTTATGAAAGAGGAGTCAAAACATCTGCGACCATGACGTCAGTGTTCATCTGATTTATTACTCGATCTGAGACCACTTTACAAGGACCAAATACTCAAGATAATATACACCTAGTCTTAAGTTACTTGCATATAACATCATGACGATTGTTTCTTTAATGGAACTAACTGTACGTCGTATGAACGAATATTTTAAAGGTGATATTTGGTTCTTTTTACAAAATTCGGAGAAATTCGGACAGCAGCAGTAGAATTAGCGTAATGTAGCGATTCCTAAAAAACATTACCATGGAGATTAAAATTATACAGATTTTACTAAAATAATAGTAGTAGTATTTATGGATTGTCTCAAAATCTAGCTTTCATACAGGCATTTGAATTATTACGTAAAAAACGTTACAGGACATCAATTTCTTGTGGTAACCCTACTCCAAGACTGGTTTCAACTCTCTTTGCGCTATAAATTTGCTTAAGCTGCAAAAACATGTTCCACACAAAATGATCTTGGCATATTGTGGAACTCGGTGCCTAAAAGCGGTTTAGGGGTAAAACTTTTAAATTAAATGAAAATACATTTAAGCTGCATATTCGTAGCTTAGCTCAGGGATTTCTACTAACATGGAAATATTAATTCTCTGAAATATGGTGACAAATTTGTATCTGTACAAACACAGGTAAATATGAAAATGTTCTTTGTATCTCAATTATTGCGACATTATCGCAGTAGTTCTACTAAAGCAGTATTTATGTTGCTGTTTTCCAGTTTCAAAGGTTTCATTAACCAGATCCATTTTAGATATCAGTTATCAGTCCCGTAGAATATAATGTAATTTTTCATTTACACCGTTTTTTCTTTAATTACTATCTCATCTCGTCTCATCTCAATAGTTTAACGTACAAAAATTCTAGGCAAAATACGTTTAAAACTAATATCAGCGGACCTAAACAATTCCCCTGCGATATGACAAAAGATTACCCACTTTATATAACAGAACACCATACATTTTAACAGGGGAATCCCAAATAGAGTCGTATACTAACCACGTGTCATTAACTCTGCCGTCTAGATTGATATCGAGGCCCGGGTTCGAACCCATCTCGGGGAAAAGAAAATTGAGATATAAAAAGCGAGATAAAGAACGCGGGTTTAATATTGACTTTCAAGCGACGCGACGACCGACTAGCGCCTCCGGCTTTTTTGTTTTTTAGTAAGCGCTTTATTGGCTTAAAGATAGAATTATTTTTATTAGAGCGTTATTGGTTATGGTAAAAACATGATGGTTAACATGAAATTTTATATTAGATACTTTGCTAAATAAGAGTATGTTGAAGAATAAATGGTTTACTAACCAGCCTTGGATTACTTAAAAAATGTCGCTATCGTGTAACATAAATCCAAAAAAAAACGATTCCTTGCCTTAAAAACAAGTTGAAGAGAGTGAGTGACGATTTGCGTGTATCTTAGAAATTACATCCATACAAAAAATACAGAAGTTTATTAAATACAATTGTAAAAAGTCATTAATTAAACTTTTAGTTTGATTTTTACAGTTTATGTTTATTATAACTTCATAGTGGTCCCTGACCAGGAAAAGTTGGGAATCCCTGTTATAGGACATAGGATTCATAGTTTCATCAATGGCTTAAGATAGATGTCTGAAAAAGACTTAAAATGCAACCTCCAGTCGCAAGTCGCGCATCTTGAATACGTTAGAGTTCGCTCGATGATTTAAAGCAGTTTTTTGTCAGAGTTAAAAGGGTTTGGCTAAATTGGCCGTGGTGATACAACACAATGTAACGTAATTGGTATGCGTTTAGGGCAGTACCTTCAAGATTTAGATCCCTATTTAGATCGGGGTGGAGATTTCGATGACAATAATAATTGAATGTCGTGGAAAATTAATTTACAACAACCAATTTAATTATAAAGACAATAACTTATTGGAAAGCGAATATAATTTATATTTTTATTGTACAGTATATAAGCTATGTGCGTTTTTTGTAACTGAATTATATAGCTCATAAACCATGTACTACATTACTTTGGTTCATCTTTATAACAGTCTCTTCCCTTACAAAATAAAATTAAATGAAAACATTCTCTGATTTTCATATTATTTCCTATACAGCCTGCAATTTTGTATACGTTATTATAAAATGTTTTAAACAAAACAAAACATTAATTTTCACATCACAAAAGCGATGAAAGTCTAATTTTTCGTCGTAAAATGTTTACCGCGCCATAATCGGGTCAAATTTGAGTGCAAAAGCTATTAGTCCACTCAATTTTGGTTCGCCTGCTGAACAAAGTTACGTTGCGAAAAGGCAGGCAGAAGTAATTACTGTAACGCTGCTAAAGGTTGACTTTCGCTGTCAAACTGCGGGTTAGTAGGTTAGCCCGGACAAGGTTTTGAATAAACTTTTTTATGATAATGAGGCAGCGGGAATGCCCACTCCAATGTCAGCGCCATCTAGTCCGAAAATAGTGACACTAAAGCCGGTTGGCGATATTGTTATTTCGAACTGGTTCAAGTCGCTTGATGTGCTTTTGAAAATTTGTCTCAAAATTGCGAACTAGAAGTGATTGTTTGGTGAAAAATTGCGGTCAAATTCTAAATGTAGGTAGCTACAATGTCGTGCTTGCGTTTTAAGCAAAAAAGCAAAGACTATCGTTGATAAACAAATGATTGACTCAATTTTAAGGTTTTAGCTCCAAGGACACAATCGTTACACTTAACGTTTCTACTGTGTTTTTGGGGCATTTGTTTAAAATAGATACATTCACTGAGATATTCCAACTTAGTATACCTTAGTATACCAACTTAGTTCCAAATTAGTATAGTAACAAGAATAGTACCTCGTCTGTAGCCTACTGAGTTTGTATTACAATGTCCATGTGCGGTAATGATTACTTGAGATCAGACGGACTTCATGTTCCTTTGCTATCTTAATTCTATAAAAAATATTATCACCTGAATTCTATCTCGGTATAATTAAAGAACACATCTAATAGATCCCATGCTCGCTTCCAATATTAATACTATGGATATCCAACACCTCCACGCGATTCATTCTAAAAAAACAAAAACAAAAACAACCAGTCCAATTTACGGGTCCCACATTGCATAGACTATTGTACGCGTCTCGCCGTGCAAATATTTAGATCGTAAAAGCCAAGCAAAAGAAATTACTGTTGCTTTGCCAAAGATCCCTCTTTAGACGTCTCTACGGGTCAGTAGGTTACCTTCAGCTGGGTTAATGAACATCTTTGAAGGCACAAATCATCTCTACTTTGTCTAAATTTGAATTTCTGAATAATTGGAGCAACGGATAGGCGGTTTGCTCTTCTGTCCAATCGTTTGAATCAGTGCAAGTACTAGAGAAACAACAACAAACCAAGTATATACTACTACTAGTAGTATATACTTGGTTTGTTCGTTTTTTCAGTGCACCAAAAGTACTATTGACGTGACAACGTCTTAAATTAAGTTGCGGCTGGGAGTCACTTATGAAAAAGTGTTCCGCCCGGTAACGTTACGA
>DWTF01000147.1:0-15079 GCA_018250225.1 Udranomia kikkawai
TAAATACTTTATATTTTATTTGGTTTCATATACTTTTAAATATACAGTTGATCAATATGGTAAACCATGGTTGTATCGTATCGTTCTGTTAATAAAGCGTATAGCACAGATTAAGGGATATAGATTATAGGTTTCACAAAGCCAGCAGAACTTGTTGACGTTGATACGATGGGTTTCCTGCTTTGGATCACCTTTATTTGGATAATGTTTGTTCACTCGAATGTCTTGGCAAGAACCACCTAATTTCAATGAGCAAATAAATCGTAAGCGAATTAAATACTACAAAAAACTGAATCAATGTAATAACCGCATATACCTACGCGTGTAGCGCTATAAGCGTTCTCACACATGTGCGGAGTAAGTATATTGACTTTGTACGGCCTGTGTTTGGTAAAATGCCAAAAAACAAGCCAAGTAAATAAGAAAAACACGACCCACACAAAGCAAGGAATCGTTGAAACGTAATAATAAGTTCGAATTGAGCTACACAAAGAAAAACGTTAGGGGAACTCCCGATAATGAATGCAGAGGCAGCAGTCGAAATATAACGCCATTTTATTGCTTCGTAACTTTGTTTATTCGTCCATGAATTTAAAATTGTTTCTCATAGCGTTCTGTGTAATGTGGGTGTATTTAAATTACGTTCTATTCAACCGATATTATTAGAAATTCTTACAAAGCGGTATTCAGGCATTTTATGTCTTCGGAGTAACATAAAAAAAATGATTTCGTGAGATCACTTAATTGAGTTTTAATTAAGAATTTAGTTAAGAGTTTATTTATTATAAAACAATATTTATTCATTTTGTTGTTGTTTTATTTTATTTAAATGTCACTAACGAATCGGGCCGCTCTGAGCAAAATATGAGAGTAATAAAAGCAATGAAAACTTTTTTTTAAGAAAATCTCATTCGACGAGGCGCACGCTGAGTCAGTATTCACATGTGAGGAGCAAATCATGTAAATTTGCGTCACAAACTCGTGCCGAGATATCTAGACTCTGTAATCTTATTATACTCTTGCCCTCATGTGGTTATGAGCGTAATCAGTTAGTCTACAATCTGAGCTCTGTTTTCGGCCTTTGAGGGAAGTAGAGTAAAACTCAACCTAGTTTTATGTCGTAGTGGAATAAAGATATGTGTAGAATAAACCTTATTTTATTATCATAAATAATGGAGGTATTAATATTAACATGGTATGCCGTACTATATAGCCTTAAATTTTAATTGCCAAGCGAAAAGAAAAAAAAAAGCAAAAAGGTGTGGTTACAGCGGAATAACGAGGAATATAGTTGAGTAGAGTATTATTTTGCTAACAGGGACCATACAAATTTAAAGTAAGATATTCACACCATGTATAGACAATCTAAAAAGACACAAAGTAAACTTTACTTCGTAAGCAAATAATCCCGGCGGGTCCGTTACCCGCCGGGATTATTTGCTTACACTCAAGTACAAGATTGAGTCGAAAGCCGAAAGTAATTTACCTGTTCCTCGGAATGCATAATTCACCAACATTAAGAAACCGAGCGGATATTGGGCCAGCCTTGATCGATTGTCTGAGCTAAGCACCCTCACGACGGGGCCGCTCTTCCACAGAAGGTCGACCCGAGTGCCTCGTCAATACCAAAAGGAATGAGATGAGACAGTTTTAAAACACTCGAACAAGGTCAAGCACGCCTCAGTACAGGGATCGCCGATTCAGGCACTCGTTCGTGTAATTAGTGCGTCGATTGCGATCAAAAGGATAAAAAATGTGTGATACTTTTTTCCGATATTCTACTAATATTATTAATGTGAAAGTTTGTGAAGACGTTTGTTATTCTTTCCAGCAAAAAGAACGAAACGGATTTGGACGAAACTTTGCAGTTGTATAGCGAGTTGGCATGTAATTTAGGTTAAATTTATTAATATTTTTGACTACACAAAATGATATTAATTTTTTGGTAGTGTTTAAATGACGTTCCGTGTATTACATGTGTCTATATACGTGTGTGTCTCAAAGGCATGGTTGTATGCGTAATGGTTTCTTTAATTAAATTTAATGTATTTTGCACTTCTTATCCGTATAAACTTTGCCTGTGCAAAATTTTATACTCCTCCGTTGAGTAATTGTCGTAAAAATCGTTCTTGAAGTTGTAACCTACACGTATTAATAAATAGAAGATTACCGGATTCGATTACTAATATACTCGTATTATACCTCCTAGCCTGTAACCGCATGTAAATTTCTGGTATATGCACCAATCTGACGTTGATTAATTTTGATCGTACAATAAGGTATACTCGTACAAGTTGGCATAACGTTGCTTCCTTTCGCTTCTGCATACTGCTTAACATAATTACTTAATACTAATATTAACCCAAGCGCTCATAGCCCCGCGGCTTGTGTAGATCGCACAAGTTAAGCAACGTCGGGCTCGGTCAGCAACGGGATGGCCGATAGTAGTATTTTTAGCGCGTTTCCGTGCTTCGGAGAGCACGTAAAGCAGTGGGTTCTCAATTGTAATCGACAAATAGCAGTAATTAAACCGCGTCGGAATTCATTTAAGGGTTTGAAAAATTCGACATACCGGTTGGTCACTAGGCAGTTCTTCCGCCAACACACATTGCAGCAACGTGGCGGAGTATGCTCCAGGCCTTCCTCGATTGTCAGAAGAGACCTGTGCCCAGCAGTGGGACACAAAAAGGGTTGCGGTCAATATTAACCCTTTAGACAATTCTCAAAAGTAAAATTCTAAATAACTTGCCGGGATAACTTTTCCTTTCCCTCCAGTACCCGCGGGACGTATCACATTTACATAGCACCTGTTTGAAATTTCCACTAAAGTTTCTATTTCCAAATATGCAAAATTCTACTTTGTAGTGTAATCTCTTGACCCAAAAGATATTTGACCTAGCTTTGCGATGTAGGTGATATGAGACAAAGCGTAACACATGAGAATTAAAAATATTTGTTCCCACATTTTGTGCAAAATTCGCAAAAGTAGCGGAGCTTTGCATTCAAAAAACGTTTTACACTTTTATATTCCTAATATTTTTATGTAAGCAGTAACAGTAAGCTGGGGAAAATGCTTAATTGATAAATAATAATTGTTAGATAGATTTTAGGCATACGATACGATAGACATTTGTACACTTGCGTTAAAAAGTAATCGGCTGGTATACAAATGCAAAAACAGAATGCCAGAACAGATTCACAGTTTTATATAAATTGGTTCTGAACTTAATTTATTAAGATACTATGTAAAAACAAAAACTGGAGAACGAGAGAAGGCGACATGCAACCGAGCCAAGCGTAATTTGCACGCTCACTAAAAATGTAATAAATTATTTTAAATCCAATACTCGCGCGTTGAATTTAACTCTTGTAGACTGTAATCTAAATTTTCGTTACAATCAAGTCTTTTGTGTATCTATTGCTATTGCAATGTTGTAATCATTAGGAATAATTCGTCTATTATTAATTTTAAGCCTTAAAGTAAACTCATATTATATTAATTTAACGTTAACAATATCTGACGATTGGAAGCAACCAAGTTTTTAACATACATTTATTATTAGCTTTTAACGGTGGATTAAAAACTGTAGTCCGTCGAGACCCTTACAGCGAGATCGACCTACAATAAAACGACAAAACACAACGTCCCGACAAATAAAAACAGATAGGGATAAAGCCTCAGTGATAAACAACTGTTGTTGTGGCCAATCCCTTTTTTATTGCAACCGACGATTTACGGGCCTGCATTAGAGCGACGATTGTTTCAATGTTTAAACTAATTTATATTACTTAGATTTCTAAGCAAAGTGTAATTAATACTAATTTTGTACGCTAGTAGACTTCATTTAAACTTCTAAATATTTAGTAGTTTAGCAAAAAAACCTGTTTTATCGTCATTGAAAGACGGCAATATATTATTTCTCAAGTTTTAAAATACAAGGCGCCTAGTTCCTATTTCTGTGAAAACTAGGATCCATTGAATATTAGTACATAAATATATACATACATTTAGGCTCATCATTAAGGCTTCTTCTAAAATTGATGGCCACTAATGTTTGTATTCAAGCACGAGGTGTAAAATCTGTCAGGTTTAAGGTTTGCTATCAATACTACCTTGTGGTAGACCCAATGAGGTTATTCACTGGCTGAATGCGGCTTAGCTGCAGTTATTCACATCCAGCTATTCAGGAAATTGAACATCCATCGTGATCCGAACCCCATGAGCGTCATTTATGTCACTGTCATGCCACTGCTGGCCTTTCATTGTCACTGTAAAGTCTTTTGTCTTTTGAAATTATAAAGTATGAAGCATATTCTAGAAAGAAGAATATTCCAGAAAGGTTCTGACAAATCAATAAATACAATTGTTTTATACAATAGTATAGACGCGCTATGGAATTCCATAGCGCGTTTAGACTAGACTAGGCTAGGCTAGGCTAAGCTTTTTTAGTTACTGTTATCTCTATTGTCTTTTGAAACTTCTAGAAATTTACTGACAAATAAATGCGATAAGTGTCTAGACTCGGCTAGGCTAGGTTTTCTTTGTTACTGTTAACTCTTTTGTCTTTTGAAACTGCAAAGTATGAAGCATATTCTACCACGTTAGTGTCAAATCAATACAACTCCATAGCTCGTCTAGACTAGGAGACGCCTGTGAAATTCTTATGAGTTTAATCTCGACAACCACTAAACGAATTTAGATGCTGTAATGTTTGCTAGATACAACGTTACAGATGTTTAAGGTATTTATGGTTCAAAGGGAAATGAACATACGATATCACTGATGTTTAACGATCATCAATAGCGAGTTCTATTAAAGTGAGTCGATAGCGTCGCTTCGAGCCATTGAAGGTACCTTCCTGAGCTGACAGGAAGGTATATGAGACTTAGTAATGTATCAAGTCGAAAAACATCATGATTTTCGTAACACCTACCCTACATGTAGTATTTTCAATAGTAAATAAATACTTACAGTCCGTAAATACAACGCAAAAAGTTCTGTGCGCTACATCATCAGAATTTACATATCTATAGATATTCTTTCGCTAGCCCGTCATATATAGCACAGGTGAGATATATTGAAATTGAATCGGAAAATCATCTTCGCCATTTGCCAGATATATTCCGCTCGGCGGTACTCGATCTCAATTCGCTTTAGATTGTCGGTAGCGTCGCTCGAGCCGTTGACGGTATATTCCCGAGCTGCCAGCAAGGTATATGGCTTGTGAATAATATACGACCGCTTTTGAGACACGATGTTGATGCATCGGTTAACCAACTCTCGATTTACATCGAAGTGAAGAATCAGCTCAGTTTGAAAGAGCTGTTGGTGTTATTTATTTGAATTAAATATATTTTAAAACATATGTTCGCATTTATAGGAAATATTTTAGTATTATTATAGTATAGTCCTTGGGGGTAGCAATGCATTTGCAGTTGACCTAAGAAAGAACTTCGATCCTGTCATAGGTTGACTACCTCAAAATCATAAAAAAAATCAACTTACTTCTTCAATAATTCCTAACACGGAAAAAGATCGATTGCGAAAACATTATAACGCACGACTACAATTAGGCACAAATAATAATTTTGTTGATTTTAATTTCTAGTAAGAATCATAAAATAAGTATCAACAGCTTGTGAATGACTACAAAAATCCTTTTCTTTCCGTGTGTTAGTTTCTGTCTGTAAAACGAAACGTTACATACGACATCATACACTAAAGTGAATATGTACCTACGTACTTTAAACACATCTAGAAATAATGAAATAAACTAATAATACCTTTTTCCTACATATCATTCGCCTTTCCTATAACGTCAATATTGCTCACATATTTGTACATTTTCTCATTTGTTACATGTATATTTATTCCGCTTTTCCGTTGCCCTACTAAAAATATATTAAAGATACAAAATTACATGTGGAAATACCAAATACAGAGAGCATGTACCTACCTACTGCTCTGTTATAACATGAATAACATTCGCAGAATTCAGAATAAAAGTAATACGGATTTTGCCGAGACAAGTTCCCATTTCAACGAGTGCTTCCACGTACTCTTATATCGCATTACGTGAAATTAAAACCGATGTCGCCTATATATCTCAATTTGTACGAGTCGCGGCAATTCACATAATGCTAGTAGCTATGCTTGGAGGACTTTGAAGTAAAAAAATGGCTTCTTATTGCTTAGGCGTGTTTTTATGTAGGTATTTCTATGTGTATACTTTGAAGAATAAAAGTAGCTTTTTATCGCGTTAAGAAATTATTGTGTTGACATTTTCACGATAATATACTTTGAATTAAACATTAATTCCTATACACACAATATTATAAAATCATTTATGGAAACTAACCGTATAAGATATGATACATCCTTTCATTGTTATTTTTTTTATTACCAAAAGTTTGTTTATCTGAAGAAGACCTGTATTTTGTGCCTCAGTAACTTTGGGCTGTTTTGTTTTACATATATTGTATATTATTGTATAGAGATTAAAGATATTATAAATGGATAATCGGCTTAACGCTTAATTGGTTTGGTACTGCTTCACATCAAACCATTTCACTTTTGCACCGCTACCAGCAGATATTGTATGCTCGATTGATAGACGAACTTTTGTTAAGAATAAATCGATCCCAATTTGTTGCTATAAACATAAACAAGGAAATTACGGGAAGCGTTATATATAAAAATGAGAATTTACGTACATAATTATGATATGTTTTTATTCTATAGTTCAATTATGCGGAGCTTACATCATTTGTGTGCATACTTCGTATACACACTATTCACAATCGCTGACACTGTATAGTAGTGCCACTATCCACACAAGCTAATATAAAAAAAAATATACTGTACCTACCACTCCGTTAGTCAATCTCTTTTTTACCTTTGCATCAAAAAATATTATACAGTCCTACTATACTCGTTATCTACACAAATCAATGTAAAAAGTGTATCTTGTAAGTAAAAAGTGTATATCTCATAGTATAAAATGTATACATCCACCGCCAGTCAATCTTCTTGACTCATTGTCAACGAATATAACACGAGGAGAAAATTAACGATGCAGCAGTCTAAAATCTCTACGTAGCAATTTAAATTTTACGTTGTAATAAATTACCTCCATAAGAAGTCCGTTGACGTCGCCTGCCTTCAGGCTTTGTAATAATATTACATTTAATATCGTTGCTGAAACATTCAAAGTTTTAACGGTGGCTTAAACATTAATCCCAGTATTTCAGTATTATATACGAAAGTATTAAATTCCTTCCGTTCCTACTAATTAAATTAAGAAACCAAGCTTGTAAATTATTTTTCCGAATATTTATTTATCCAAGCATTCAATTATTATACTCGATTCACAACTTTAAAGAGCATGTTAGGGAAGTTATTTACTGGTCAATGTTTAACTATCGTCATTAGGTGCAATTGCTACAATAAGTGATGATAATCAGGTATTTAAAAGAAATATTTACATATTAAACTGATATTAATATGATAAAATTTTAGGACGACCTGTGTCTATGATAAACTGACGTAAAACATTAGACACAACTCTACATAGTCAGTATTGTAATTAATTTTAAGATGGCTCATGACAAAGAAGATTGATACTTCATTCAATACCTATATTTTCTATAGTGTGTCAGATGCAATATGCTGGTGCTAGTGTATGTTCACTGTTTTACACGCGCCGCCGCCTGCGGTGTATCGGATATCCCTTATAGATTGTTTATTCACTGACCACGCTTTTATTCCCCTATTGTATTTACTGTATTGTGTTCTTGTCAGTCCATCACAACACAAACATCTCCCTTGTTTATCCTCGATGTCTTTTAAGGCGTACTATACACTAGTGAAGAAACAACAATGTATAAAATATGGACAGACTTCGTAGAAAAAATAATATCGTTATATTCTGTTAACAAATAAATGAAGCCACGTCTAAAAATAATTCTCTCGAGAACCGACTGCGACAATGCGGTATTTGTGACGTAAACCTTTCTAATTTAACAACACTTTTGAAAAATACGTGAGCAGAGTATAGAGCCAGTGTAAAACACTAGACTCTACGCTCACAATGGATAAACTTTGTTACCTACCGTACATTAATGATTCTATGTATGAGTTACGTTAATCTAAACCAACTAACTTTCAGAAAAAACAAAAATTATGATTTTAGTCATTAACTTGTATACAATGTATTTGCATCAGGAAAATTAGTTCTACATTCTAATCTAGTTTAGATTGAACTTTTCCACCACAGTGAGATTTACTAAATAGAATTACGAATACTTACTTTTAGTGTTACAATAATTTGTACAGACAAGTAAGAGAGCTATAGCTTACTCGGTATAAATAGTTGAACAGTTGACCGGAAACCACAAAATATCATCGGATATGCAATGCAATGCGGATATTAACTCATTCATATGAGGCTTTGAAAATATATGAGTAATTAATTCATTTGTTCTGGTTCGGCTATAGTTTTAAAAAATAGTTAAACTCCAAATACTTCGCCAATCACCTTAAGTCATCTCTGATGTAGGTTTTACAATCCATTAAATATTTAGGTATCTAATTTAAGTAGTAGGTAAGTATATCTGAACCTGTTCTGTACATAAAAAAAATACGTAGGTACACTAAGAATAACAAAGGGAGGGGAAGATTGCACTAACCCATGCAATCTTTATCATCCTTAATAACACGCATCTCTTAATAAAAGACACTTCTAACTTATTATAAAAAGTAGTAAGTTGGTATAGTATAGTAAACTCTAAACCAATTGCAAAAGAACTGTATATAAAGTGACTGTGAACTGTTATGAACCTGTGTACAATTTACAGGAGGAGATCGAAGACCGTCCGCGAGCGGCGACCTTCCTCAGCTCGCTTGCGGACTACTCCAACACCATCCCGACCGCTTCCACCGCTGACCCGGACACCCCCAAGCCTGCGCCCCCTGCCCGCATGGGCACCCTCATCGGGGTGTACCTTCCCTGCATCCAGAACATATTCGGCGTCATCCTCTTCATCCGTCTCACCTGGGTGGTCGGCACGGCCGGCGCTATACAAGGATTCCTGATTGTGCTTACTTGTTGCTGCACGGTGAGTTGGTTGATGTATAAATATGGGATCCCTATGGAATTAGGGACTATTTCAAGGTCTGATTGAACTGATTAAATGGTTTGAAAACATCCGAGAAATTTGACTACCATGTTCTTACGCTAACACGCATTGGATGAAGAATGAAGATGCGTGGTAAAGTATGCTTTCTTTCCCAGTTGGGAGGAAGAGAATAGTAATGACTATTTCAAGAACATTTTTGAAAACGAATACGGGTTTTTGTATCGAGAAACTAGGCGTAAGTACAGAACCTCACACAATATCCGAATTGTGTGTTATGTTCTATCCAATATGAACAATTAATATCAAGTAAATTCCACTGAATGAGTCACAATGTTGATATGTCAATTACCAATGTAGAAACTGGTAGGCATGAACCCATGACTTTTACTTAGTCCTCCAGAATAACAATGGATCTAATAAAGATTCTCACAAAAACATGTAATTTATCCGCACAAAGTCTATTAATTAATAAATCTAACACCATTCACAGACAATGCTAACGGCGATATCGATGTCTGCGATCGCGACGAACGGCGTGGTGCCGGCGGGCGGGTCCTACTTCATGATCGGCCGCTCGCTCGGGCCCGAGTGCGGTGGCGCGGTTGGCATGCTCTTCTACACTGGTACCACTCTCGCCGCGGCTATGTACATCGTTGGTGCTGTTGAGATCGTTCTGGTATGTACAGCAGTATAAAAATTGTTTAGGTCAAGACCAAAGTGGTCTGTCTCAAATACTCGTACACTACTTTCTGAGAAGTTATCAGACAGCAGTTTCATTATTACTCAATAATTTGGAGTGTCCCGTTTCACTCGCCCTATGGACCACATTTTGCATAACGTCGTGGTAATGGTACAAGGTTTTTCCGAGTTGAATACATCGACATTACACAAGAAATACGTCGAATCGAAATTCATCCGAGAACGAAACCAATTGCGGATAGACTTAATAAATTGTAAAGTGTGACGTCTCATCTTTATTACACTATAGTCCTAATCAGGTTTAAGCATGTTGTTAGTGTTTTACATATTTTCCTAAAAAAGGCTTCCAATTTAATCAGACCCTCATGTTCTACTTATCTACGAGTAAGCACACTTTATAAGAAAAGACAAGTTTCAAACCCTTTTGGATATCTTTATTTAGTTAGGGATATTTTGCACTTTTTCCTGTCCCTTTTCGTCGACATCGATCAAATATCATTATCATATACTAACATTATCATTATGTATAGGCTGTCGCAAAAAGTTATAATCTAATAAAAAAACAAACACGGAAACAAAAGGCGTATTGTTCCGTATTGTTATTGATATATGTTGTGTCTCCCTATCAGACATACATGGCGCCTTGGATGTCGATCTTCGGCGACTTCACGAAGGACCCCGAAGCGATGTACAACAACTTCCGAGTGTACGGCACCGGCTTGCTTCTCATCATGGGCATGGTTGTGTTCGTCGGCGTGAAGTTTGTGAACAAGTTCGCGACGATCGCGCTCGCGTGCGTCATCCTCTCCATTTCCGCGGTCTACGCCGGTATCTTCGTTAACTTCAACGGAAATGACAAACTCCAGTAAGTTGAGCGTCACCTTCTGGCTTTTGTTTGGTTATAATGTATATACTTTGTGACTTAAAAATGATATCTTATTAGTTACAATTTTTAAAAGCATATACATAGTTTGTTCACGGATTTTATCTTTATATTAGTCTTTTTTTTAATTTTCAACTTTTGCAACAACTTAAACTGAATATAGAGCATATAGAGAATTGCAAAAAATCTTTGCTTGTTTCAGGATGTGCGTGCTCGGAAAACGCTTACTAAAGGACATTAACATTAACAATTGCACAAAAGATGTTGGGGGCGAATTATATCAATTATTCTGTCCCAATAACACATGTGACCCATATTATTCTGCACACAATGTTTCCATTGTCAAAGGCATTAAGGTAAATGAATTATTCAGTATTGCAGCACACGGCCAAATTTTAATATTCGTGAATTAACTTAATGGGTGTTTCAGGGCTTGGCTAGTGGAGTATTCTTTGACAATTTGCAAGATTCCTTTTTACAACTTGGACAGTATATTGCTTATGGAAAGGAACCTGATGATATCGAACAAATGGAGAGACCTACCTACAATCAAATTTACGCTGACCTTACAACTACGTTTACTATTCTGATTGGAATATTCTTCCCATCAGTGACCGGTAATTAATTAACAAAAGAAATAAAAATCAAAATTCTCTCCTGTTTTTGTTCTATACTGTTTTTATTGACAGACTTATATAAATGTTACGCTATTTTTAAGGTATCATGGCTGGTTCTAATCGCTCCGGGGATTTGGCTGATGCCCAAAAGAGTATACCAATTGGAACCATTGGCGCTATCCTAACAACTTCGACCGTTTATCTTTCGTGCGTCCTTCTCTTTGCGGGAACTGTCGACAATTTACTACTTCGGGATAAGTGAGCAGAACACTTTTCTATTTTTTTGTGGAATATGTATCTTTGTGTTTATAACCTTGTACATAGCCGGTACTCTCTGTGGCATCTTCTCGACCAGATTTACCCTTTCCCTTGCCTTTTTTATCGAATCGGTTTTTATGTGTACCCGTGTACTTAGAAGTATCTGTCATTCTTTCAACAAATTTTGAATTCTCCGGTTTAGTCGATTGCGAAGTACCAGGAATTTTACAACCAGATAATTTATCTTTAACTTCGGTAACGTCCAATTTCAGTTCCTTAGCTAATGTTTCGATAAATATAAGAAATGTTTTAAAATCTATAGTTTTTGATTTAAATTTTTGAAATAAAATGGCTGTATCTGTCGTAGAAACCTTCTTTCCATCAAGCAATTTTGCATCTTTTAACCACTTGTCAATATTTGTTAATGTAATTTGCTTCCCATCGCTGCTATAATTTCCAAATTTTGAATACTGTTTGAACGCTTCTTCTAAAATCATTTCTTTATTCAATTTATCTGCCATTTTGATATTAATTTAAACGGATTAAGAGAAAATTTAGTTTTGAAAATGAAAATGTCCATAGCCAGCTAGACTTTAAATATATTTCGTGTATTTCAGATTCGGTCAATCTATAGGCGGCAAACTTGTTGTTGCAAATATGGCATGGCCAAATCAGTGGGTCATTCTCGTTGGATCGTTCTTGTCAACTTTGGGAGCTGGTCTGCAATCTCTAACTGGAGCCCCTCGATTGCTTCAAGCTATTGCTAAGGATGAAATTATACCATTCCTTGCTCCTTTTGCGGTTTCTTCAAGCAGAGGAGAACCAACCAGGTAAATATTAATTAAATTTTTTAATCACATATTTAATAATGGCAATACCCTGGTATACTCGTTGAAATTTTTTTGTTTTTTTTTTGGAATCCAGTTAGAATTCATAAAATTGTTGTTTTTTTGACTGCAAACACTGTTGACTTTTTTGATTGCCAACTTAAGCCGAATATCTTTTAGATACAGTATTTTAGGTCTGTGAAAGTGAAATATTACGTGATAAATTTATGTTTTTTGTTTCCAGGGCCCTGCTGCTCACGATGGTAATCTGCCAATGCGGCATCCTCCTCGGAAACGTTGATATCCTTGCTCCTCTTTCTCTCCATGTTCTTCCTTATGTGCTATGGATTTGTCAACTTGGCTTGTGCTCTGCAAACTCTTCTGAAGACTCCTAACTGGCGCCCAAGATTTAAATACTACCACTGGTAATAACATATTTTTAATTCCATATTGAATTGAATATCATGTTAATAGTTTCTAAAGTAAATAATATCCTCTGTTATATATTTAAGGTCCCTGTCACTCGCTGGCTTGGTACTGTGCATCTCCATCATGTTCATGACATCGTGGTTCTATGCACTAATCGCCATGGGCATGGCTGGTCTCATCTACAAATACATTGAGTATCGCGGGTAAGTTTGTCACATTTTTTTTATTGTCCTTTTGAATCTTTTCTCATTTATTATCTATATTAGTACGAAAAAAAATCTCTAAATAAGTAGTCCTATTTATAGGTATGTGAGTACATTACACAAATCACTTTTTCAGAGCTGAGAAAGAATGGGGAGATGGCCTTAGAGGTTTGGCATTGTCGGCTGCTCGGTATTCGCTGTTACGTCTTGAGGAAGGCCCACCACATACAAAGAATTGGCGACCTCAAGTACTGGTTCTTGCTAAATTGAACGACGACCTCAATCCCAAATATCGGAAATTGCTTGCTTTCGCAAATCAATTAAAAGCAGGTAACAAATTGCTTAGATTTTTTTTAAACAACTCCGACAAAAGCAATAAAAAACTAATGCAAGAGCCATTCGTTTTTTGGTTGCTTAAGTTATAAGTTAAATAACATTTAACTTATAATACATTTAACAATTCCTTAAATCAATCTTAATCAATTCAATCGTTTTTTTAGGAAAGGGTTTGACCGTATGTGTGTCAGTTCTTGGAGGAGACTTCACCCGACGAGCTGGTGAGGCAACAACGGTTAGACAGAACCTTCGCCAATGTATGGATGAAGAGAAAGTTAAAGGATTCGTGGATGCTCTTGTATCGCATAGCATTGCTGATGGGCTGAGCCACTTGTAAGTGATATGTAATCAAGTTTAGCAATTGGTTGTTTGTTTGGGACCCTATTCAATTTGGCATCTGAGAGATTATTAGCATTTCTATCAATTCCCAAAAGAAAATAGGATTCAAGTCGTTCCAAGTTTTTAGGAAAAACTTAAACCAACAATAGGACACAAATATTGAAACGATATCTAACTTACCGCAACCATGAGAGCATCTTGCAAGTCCATCATCACCTTGGTAATTTCCAGCATCCAAACGACTGGGCTGGGCGGTCTGAAGCCGAATACCGTGATCGTGGGCTGGCCGTACGGCTGGCGACAGTCGGAGGACGACCGCACGTGGCACGTGTTCCTTCACACTGTACGCGCTGTCAGCGCCGCGCGGATGGCCATGCTCGTACCCAAGGGGATCAACTTCTTCCCAGACTCGACTGAGAAGGTACGACAGTTTATACATCTGTTTGGCATAAGGCAACAGTTTGGACAGAGAAATTCTACATTCAATAAGCTCAATATTTATTAAGACGAGTGCGGTTAGAATATTTCATTAATTCTTGACAGGTTTCCGGTAACATCGATATTTGGTGGATCGTGCACGACGGAGGCATGCTGATGCTGCTGCCTTTCCTGCTGAAAAAACACCGCACCTGGAAGAACTGCAAGATGCGCATCTTTACCGTTGCCCAGATGGAAGATAACTCTATACAAATGAAGAAAGACCTGAAGATGTTCCTCTACCAACTCCGTCTTGAAGCTGAAGTTGAAGTTGTTGAAATGGTACGATTAAAATTCATTCATTTCATAAAAAAAATAATTAAGATAACAATAATATTGGAAGCACGAAGTCACTTCTTCGCTGCTAAATCCTCCTTTATTTTAAACCAAAGATTTAAATCGTTAGGTTCGCCCTGAAACCTACAGTCTGTGGTGTAGCATTCAAATGTGCAGTGAACAGAGGCAATAGTGTCATCCCTTTTTATCATACCCAATTGCAAATTATACTTTCTCATCTAAATGAGTGAGGTCACTCATTTCATGGTGGAAACATTTCAGTGCGTCGCATTATAGCGAGGGCGTATCTACGATTGAAATCTTTTTTTTAAACAAGACTTAAGCCCCATGTAATGGTGTAACTTTGAAGACTGAAATTACCTCATAATCTAGTCCAATAAACCAAGATGTCAATATCAGATAGCTGGCAATTGAATCTTTCTGAATTTTAAATTTGGTTTCCCAGTATTTGGAAGTAGAATTTAGATCTTAGAATCTTCCTCCGACAGAATAAATTTGATCTTGAAATTTTGATACGTACATCATACACATGCACATATATTTCAGTGTGTTTTTTTATATATTTCAGGTAGCAAA
>DWTF01000148.1:0-15077 GCA_018250225.1 Udranomia kikkawai
TAACTATCCATCAACGCATAATATTGATTACTAGCACAAATAATCAAGGTACAAAGCACATGTATAGGTATTTCTTTTACGTCAGGAAAACCCAGAAAGAGTATTTTCCCTCACGGGATCTTCACCCTTTTTCCCTCACGGGATCTCTAACCGACGAAAAACCTGATGGTGTTCCACCGCGTCGATGCGGGGCGGAGTTCACGCAAACTTACGCACACTTTCGCGTCTATACCAGTGGCGTCCAGCCGAACTAGGCCCGCCTCGGGGGGCTTTCCAGCCTTGACCCCGCACGCTAGAGATCCTGGGACCGTTACGTGACAGCGGCTGAGGGCCCGTGTCAGTCACTGCCACTAGTCCCGTTACGGTGGTAGGCGGCGATCTTGCACGTGTCGGATACCTCCGGCCGTCCTGCGCGTGCGCAACACGCTCGCTCGGATTCCCTTTTTGCGACATAACCTCTGCAGAAGAGCTGATGATCTTTTGCTGCTAACCATAGATTTGAACACTGCGCGCAGCACATTCACGTGCACTAGTGCATTACGGGCCTTACATAGTCTTAATTTAAGGCAAAAAATAATTGGAAAACACTGATGTATATACTCGAACCTAGACATTACACTCAATATCCGTATCCATTTATCCGCGAAACGAACAAAGTTATGAATGGCGTTTGCGTCCAAACCCCATAATACCGGGTAACGCATTTGTAGTCGTGACGTTCACAGGAACATAACGCTTCTTCAGGTAGCAAATTGAATGTTAAAACGCGTTACCTGCCCCTAACTGAATAAGTTATGAGGGCGGAGCTATTGGTAATGAAACTTGAATGAACCTCGGGCGTGTAGACCGTCTACAGGATGGAATTTCCGTGTTTACGTAACTCCACCGTCGATTTATTCTGTTGCCTTAAGTACCACTTCTGAGCGTAAGCAGCCTTTAAAAGAACATGGGTATCACTTCGGTGAAACGCGTGCGGTTTTATGACGACGTGCCTAGCCCTACTGTCCTATACATACCTCTCACGACGCGATAGAACATTGTTACGCACTTGCGGCTTGATTTGAACAAAATAGTTATATTTTGTTTAAGGACACAATTCGACGACAAAAGTCTAAGCCTATGGTTGAAACGTACGTTGCTACTAAGAACTGAGGCAGTCTATAAGGAGAGTTATAAATGTGCAGCAATTTATATACGAATGATATTAAAATTCTGATAGTCAAACCTATTAAGGCCGTACCACTAATTGCCAAGTGTGGCAATTAGTGGTACGGCCTTAATAGGTTAGGTAGGATTTGAATTATACGTATTCTAATTTACTATCGCGTCTGAATGCACAAAATAATTGTATGTTACGTTTTTAATTCAAAAGGAAATTCATAGAGAAAAGTAGATAGACACAAGCAGCTCGAGTCAATAGGTTTTCCCCTTGTTCGCCGTTGGACTTAGAAAATGTGGGACGGTTTCTATTCAACGTAAGTGCGCACATCTTGGTACCTTCGTATTCAGCGAGCTCCTATTTAACTAGTATAGGTACAACGATACAAACACATACTAGAAACGCATTTTTAAAGTTAAATTGTTTGTCGCAAAAGGAATTTGCAAAGTTTGCGGAACGGCTGTGGCCAAAATGTGTGGAACTATAGTGTGTATATTGGTTTCCGCATAGTTGCAGTCGAATCTCATTAACCATTGTGTTTATTAGTTTTCTTATTAATTGATCGGTTAAATTAGGAGAAAGCTATATATAGTACTACGGTCGTATATCCACTCACGAGAACAAATTGTTTATTGATTGTAAAATATAAAAGCAGTGTAAAGAAGCAACAATTATAACTGTTTGTTAACTTTGCTATACCTACTATTTTATACAGCTTAAAAGTATATGCACGAATAATGAAAATATTCTGATTAAAATATGTTTCACTATGAATGGATATAAAAGTTATTGATTGAATAGGTTACATATTTAAAATTGTATAGTAGTTCATGTACGTATGTCATTTGCTACGATAGATTTAGTTAGATACCCAAAATGACAAAATTATATTCATTGACGCAGATACTTTTAACATTAGCGAGATTTGTCGGCTAACAACACCGAAATACTCCAGTGTGAAGGTTATAAATAAATGATGACAACGGCGGATACCAACAAATTGCGCGTTGGAAAAACAAGAGGATCAGAGAAAACAAACAGAACTGAATAAATTTCTTGGAGGCGAAACTCTCACCTAAAGTTTGTGAAGAATGCCAGTTACACAGTTAGTCTCGATCCTGGCTCCGAGTGGAACTTTCTATTTTTCGATTGCCCGTGTTAGTAACTTGGCAAATGTAGTTTAGCCAGTAGTTCACACGGCCGTCGTTTCACGACAACTCAATTTTGTAACTTATTTTGCATCGCGCAAATGTCCTTAAGTTTGAATATTTTTGAGACACTTTGTTATATAACAATATGCGCAATAAAATCCACTCCAAATTCAAAATCGAAGCGAATTGAAATTGAATTCCCGTTGGATCAAATATCTTATTCACTGAGTTTACTTTCAAATATAGGTTTGTTTGAGCGAATAGATATTATTTGATTGTATTATAATTAACGACATAATCATAAAAAAGTACTTATATATTTAATGCAAAAAAGATATTGGGCCGAATATTCTACAGCAGTGTAACCATTCTACTTGGTTTAATCTTACCTTGTAACTAATTTATTCCAATGGAATCTTTTTAAAACATAACTCTCTACTGGGTTTTATTAAGGGGTCCTGGAATTAATCCAAAGGAAACTTTCTGAAGGACGTTTGGAATGGAGGATCGTTGAGGCTGTTCTCGTACTTCGGCGTAGCCCTTAATTATGTTATCTTAAACTTGGTCCAATGTGCAGGAGTCATTTGTAACAAACATTTGCGTCGGTTGTTATTAAAGTAATCAGCTGCTTTGTATACTAGTGTTGGTATGTATTCAACAATATCGATAAATGTTTATTTAAATTCTTGAATTGTGTGTGTGTAGATTGTATCTAAAGACTGCTTAGATACAATAATTCTAGATATATAAAGACAATTTAGGTATCTACATAAAACATACTAGTACCTATTGTCTTCTTCGAGAACGACTTTGTAAGAATAATCTTTCCTAAAAAAAGAGGATTAGGAAATATTTATATTGAAACGAGGTCTGTATATCAGTCAGTAAATAAATATAGAATTGACTATATTAATATCTTCAAACTAAACACGCCCTAAGTAACATTATAACATTTATAAATCATAGTTTGGTCGATAGCATCCGTGGATCGAGACAACTAATTTTCATCATATTATCCATAACGTTAAAAATTCGTACACGGTGTAAACGAAGTAAAATTGACCATCGTTATTCTTTATCGAATTAAAGGAATATTAATCTATCGATGTTGCAGTTTACGGCCCTCACTAGAGCAATTGAGGAGAGTTTGAGTTTGGTTAGGCTGGCGGAAGTGGTCGAGCGCTGTTCCTAGTTTAACTGTTGCGTCGCTTGATTGTCGTTGCGCCCGGCTACACTTCACGTCGATATGACTACGACTGTGCTGTTGTTAATCATAAAACAGAATAAGAGAACAGACTCTGAAAAGAAGATCAAAAACAAGCCAATATAATACGACTACTTTTTCTTTGGTTAAGTATTAAAGGGCGTAATTGTATTTTATATCGTTGTAAAAATTTGAACACATAGAAGCCGGTGTTACGGCTTCGCTTAGAGACGTAATGATTAATTAACTGACATTTGGTATAGATTTCTAACAATTAAAGTAATAAATACTCTGTGAGTGCGGCCGTATGACTCGTTAATGCAACTCTATATTGTTCTCTAGGCAACGGATTTGTTTTATTATATATCGTTTCTGCTTAAAAAAAATACAGTTGTTTAAAATTAGTTGTGTTATGCTACTCATAATTTCAACTCGTAAAATATAACTCTCGATTCAATTTAAAACATATAAAGTAAATGTAATGTGACATTTTCTGTGTTAAATGAAACGTAAAAATACGTCCTTTGTTACGATTCACACCAGCTGCTTCGTGTGATAATATAGTGATAAAATTGGGTTTAAGCCCTGAACAATGTGTACTAATTATTTTGTGAGCCATATGATTAACATTTTATTTTGTTTATGTTAATTAAAACATCGGGGCGTACCTATACCTATAATATAACCCATATATTCAAGGTCAGTCCTAACGAAGAAAAGAAGGAACATTAAATGGAGATTACGGAGAAAAACAGCGAATATCGGGACAATGAAAGTGATTTACATTAAAGCGAGATCGACCAAGAATATACATTTGGAATTACCAAAGCAATTTGGTGTTTAATTCGTAGGCCAGGCAAGAAAGATGGGCGGCTAGTTCCCCGGTCCCCGGTACGCGGTTTTAATTACAACTCAGGTTTATTCAGTCTAATTTCAGTAACTTTGCATTCCCCGCATGAACCGCGGAAGGGTCAGGCCAAAAGAAAATGACATTTCGTTATTCTATTACGCTGAACAAAGAAGAGTTGCGCGTAATTACTTTTGTGCGAATCTGGGGCTCGCATTTGATAGTCCGGATTGTTCCGAGCATAATAAAGTCGTACAAAGGTAATATTAGTCCTATTAACACACGAGATCTCCTTTACTCACGTGTTTTTGATTATATCGCAGTAAATGAATTAAATCTAACGTTCAGTCCTAATCAATGCAATAATCATTTAGGTTGAAACCTAAATTTGAATATGCCGTCTTTCAAAGGAATATCTATGTCGTGGCCATAAAGATCAGTGTCCCACTTCTGGTCTCTCTTAACACATTCGCTCGCATATCATGTAGTATGTCATGGGCATATAAGACACTCAAGACATAAGGAACTATTTTCCGAAATGTCCCAGTTCGGTTCATTAAATTTATCTCTAAGCCAGAGGGCCTAATAACAATAATTATTTTAACAAAAAAGCCAGACGCAGCCAGTTTCAGGCAATTGTGAGTGCGTGAATGCGTTTCCCGAAATCGACTGGCGCGACCGTTGCCCTCGGGTCGGCCATCCTGCTTACAAACTGGCGAAGTTTCTCGCCACGGTCGTTACGAGGCGCGAATTGCTAGCGTTACAATTACAACGCGGCCCGCCATATTTATGCCGGCGGTAACCAAATTGCCTGATATTATTCCATCCCATTGAGTGCGAAAAGCGCAAATTAAACCGATTTTATATTGGATGATTTTCCTTGAGAGCGGGGGCGAGATATGTTCGCTGGGAGATAAGGAGTCGGGAAGATTGCGTTATGAAATAAGAAAGGAATTGCACTGTAAAGAGTTGTTGCCAGTTTTCCGTCTTCGGGTAAATATTTTAATTATTCGCGTGTTGTTGTTCGGTTTGTAAACAGAAGTCTGTGAACGGAAGATTATTCTCATTGATCTTACGTTTGTTTTCAAGACTGGTTAAACCGGTTAAATAATTTTTGATGTTGAATCGGGAAAGGTACTAGGTATAGTTACTCTCTGGATGTATAGTTATATTGCTTTTGATATTGTACCGTGGAGAACAACCGCGGTTTATTTCTAAAACGTTCACGATGAAATCATGATCATCGAAAGACAAGAGTAATTCAACGCAACGAATTCACAAACAATGGTTCATGCCTTTCGCATAGGCGAGCCCTCGAAGAAAGTGAAAAAGCAACCAAAAGATATATCTTTGAGGGGCTCAGATATTTGGGAAACTATATAGCCTAATGAAAGCGAATGAGAGCGGCCGGGCGCTAACAACTAATTGGCTATTCCGAAAACTCATTTGAACACAAAATGGATTCTGTATTTAAATTTCAGTATTCCGTAAAACAACGGCGAAAGTTAAATGCATAAGGCATTTTGGTTTCGATGGATTTACTCTCCCTCGCTTGTTTATTTGTAATCGGGATTTTAGAGGGCCATTAATGAAATTAAAAGTTCTGTTTAGGTTTAAGTTTAAGATAAAGGATTTAATTAAGAGAAATAGACTTCTTGAGGGAAGGAGATTTAGTACCTTTATTCAGTTGTGACTTTAATTAGCAAGTTTTTAAATACTTGCAAGACTGAATAGTTTTTTGTCGCCCTTTTGTGTATAAAGTACAGACAATTTTTAGATATATGTGAATGTAGCATTAAGTAATGTGTTGTGTATGTATATTTTACTACAATGATTACACACCACGGACAGAAATTTTTGTTCGTGTCCTTGTTTGCTGATTTTTTCTTACTTGCTACTTGTTCTATTAGGTATTTAATATATATTTATTTGGTCCAGGATATCTTTTACGTTAACATATACGCTATAAAGCTATACATATATCGAAGTAATATAAGATTGCCACAGTCTTCACGTATTTCATCTCAATACTTTTTAAAAAGTTGTATTCTTGCATAAACAGGCTACAAAGTCCAATCTAATTGAGTCAGACGCCAATCGTGTTCCAATATTGTCATTATTGACGAAGAATCCTTTGGGAGAAGCTGCTGGGACCTACGTCTGCCGGTTGATGAAGACTGCGCTCTGAATTCTGAGTGCCACAGCGTACCTACCGTATGCAGGATAGTATGTACTTGCTTTATCTGGATACAATTGCCATAGACACCGAACAAGCTGGAATTTTAAATTGTAAACAATTACAAAGGTTAGTAAAGTCTGCGCGCTGAATTACACATGAGTGTTATAGTATACCATCTGTTTGCAGTTACTGTACTGACAGACGTTACAGTAGAATACACTTTACATTTACTGTACTTCTTTTATCATGATAGATTTACCTTAAACCCGGAATAAGAGTTTCAAATTTAAAAAATTGAAATGATTTTCCTTAAATAATTTTGTTTCTTTTTTTTTATCAATCAATCCACGTTATAGAATAAATGATATAGGAGCATATTACTGTATCTTAGTGTTATTTTTTCTAAAGATTATATTTTTATTTAATCGTTAAATATACATTAGAGTAAGAAGCCTCGTAGCAACAGAGATAGAAAATCATATGGTTCAATATAATGACAATATTTTAACGAATTTGATAAAACGATATTATTTATGATTTTCTTGGGCAGGTTAGATGGGAGATAACCCGACAAAAATATTGAATAACGAGACCCTTGGGTGAATCTACTAATTGGAAGTTAATTCGAAATCATGTTACATGTAAATGGTAAATAGCAATAGTAGCATCGAAACTAAAAGTAAAACATGATAAATCAACGAGTACACTTTCTATGTAGGGGTAAATCGTGTTTTGTTTAACTCGCCGGTTCCTCGTGCGTTTCTCAGCGCGACATATTGTCTGAGAACTCCGCCGACGCCTCTCCAATAAATAAGCAGGTCACATATTGAAGGGGGTGGAGGGAGAATACAATTGTAACTTTCGTGCCCCCAGCTTACCTGAAGGCAAAAGTTTAAAAAATACAAGTTTCCTAGCCCCGGGCTCGCGGCCACGCATCGTCGACATTCACACGTACACGTGACACCCGGCGGGGCGATTCGCAAGTGCGCACAGATTTTCTCAACGATTTAAAAATTTGCCCGATTCCACGTAAATTCCCTGAAGGAAAATGACACGAATCAGATTTAGAATCACCCCTGTTATTGTTTCCTAGTAACACGGTTTCGAAATAAGAAAAAATATTACAATTAGTATTCCTTAACCATTCTCGGATTCCATCCATTGCAACCTTAGTCGGAATAAGAATGAGACTCCATTAAGTTTTCAAAGATTTAGTGCATAACAAGCAGGCGCTCTTTAAAGAGTTCCTGATTCCGTCAGAAACTTTGTACTGTTGACGTTGCCTGATAATTTTCAAGACGACGCGCGGTTTACTGTGTGAGAAGATTAGAGGGGGATTGAAAATGAAGCTTATAAAAACGGGTGCTAAGTGATCGATGAGGAATAAAAGTTGTTAATCTTGTTCCGAGCCCGAGTTCGCTGCGAGTTGGTCGCGGCTATTTAAGAGACACAACAACCAATTAGTATGCAGGGAGATCGCGCAACATTTTTTTACATTATGCTAAGTTCCAAAGAAAAACTGTAGGAAGTCACGGAGCAGGAGGGGGACACTCAAGCGATTCCCAATAATTCATTAGAGCGACCGGCGTCACGGGGTACGAATTAAAATTAATGATTCGTGAGGACAGCATCGCGTTCGGAGGATCTTCTCGCGTTATTCAGTCACTTTTTATCCATTGAGATAATGCTGTTGTATTAGCTTGCGACAGGCAGGTGTTTCAACGACTTTTCTTTGTTATTCGTTCGATTTAAATAAATGAAGTTTGATGACCTACGAACCTAGCATTGACTGTAGAGTCAACTAAAAAAATATTCAGTTAATTCTACCCATTACATTAAAGTCGACATAAAAAGCCTTTTACACTATAGAATATACGTGAAGTTTGTTAGCAGTTTACTCTTGTTATACGATCTTTAAGCTAGAAGGTAATTGCCCCCTTAAGTCTCATCACCATTAAGTTTGCGATGCATGTCTGCATTATAAATTATAATAGATATGTATCCCTTACTTCAATTTGGCTTTAATGCTGTTGATCCCGTGTAGGGATTTGCGCCGACATTGTCGCGGGATGATTTGATGAGAATTCGGGCGACGCGCCGCAACATACAGCTCGAGTTTCCAGTTTCCCGTCACGCCCGCTCGGCTCAAATAAGGCTTACTACCCCCGCCGTCTCGCCTATCCTAACGCCCTCCATGTCTAAAGCAAACTGCGGAATACCTAATGTATACGCTGTTAATGTTGGAAAAAATATTACGTGCTACATTATGGGAGATTTCGGCAATATTGGAAGATTGATGTTTTGTTTTTAACCTCTATAAGAATGATGAATAGCTCGTGGTAGAGTCATATACGTATTTAGCGTATATGAACTGAGTAACTTTTCGTCTACAGTTGTGATTCTCGATACAACGTAGCACAATAATTTTATTATAACTTACTTTGAAGACACGAGAATCGGGGGATCATATGTTTTAAGAAAAATACTGGCGTCTAGCGATGTGTGTGAGTGTCGTACACATCATTTGGACGAACACGTATACTGCTTCATTTGTAACTACAAAAATACTATACCGTGCTTCTCAGCTAATCATCTGACATCTCAACTTTGTTCTTATTGGTGTTCATAAGTCGGGGAGGCAGCGTCGCTCGCTGAATCCTAAGCAGCGCTTGCAACTAGCGCCCAACAAATTGACAACAATATCTGTTGGCAGCTTGTCTTGTCAGCCTACGCGGTTATTAGGATCGGCGCACATGAGCGGGTAGAACGCCGTAGTAATCTTGCCTAGTAACAAGTTATTAGGGTCGGTGTAGATGAGCGGTTGGAACGCAACAGTAAGTTTGCCTTGTGACAAATTATTAGGGATTTGTACAGATGGGCGACTGGAAGCTCAACCCTGTCGAAAAGACTGATATTCTAATTGTATTCTACTCTTCATCTACCTTAAACCTCATGCAATACGACGCAATCCCTAGGCTTAACTCTAGAACTTTGCACTGAAAATACAAGTAAACTAATAACTACAGTGTACATTTATACCACAACTTATACTAATGTAGAATTGCTCGTATCTTTAGAGGATGGATCAAAAGACCGTAAAAACATGTTTTGATAGCTTCAATGTCTGTTGCTTACTAACCAGTTACTTGGCTTACTAACTGGTTACGTGGCTTACTAACTATTACTTTTAAAACGTGAGAAAAACAGTGTTAATTTGATCTCAGCGGCTACTTATAACAGAGGCTACGACAAATATTTACATAACATTATGTTTGCATCTAATAGATTGTCCGGCAAGATCGTGCCTATTTTTTAGGAAAATTTGTTTATGAAAATGTAGGTAACCATAAAATCACTATTGTACTATTGTACGGTAGCAACTTTATTAATTTAAGGACTTCTAAATTTCACCTCAATAATAATGTCATGAATATTATGTTGAATATAAATGACCTTAATTAAAAAATATCCATTACAAACACGCTCACGTGTGTTACCACCTTGTTAATTATGTCCAGATAAGAAGTTCTTTTAATATCCCGGGACTGATTGTTATAGGTATGATTATACATATAATATATGGAATTTTTACTAATTACTTTTAAAATATGTGTAGGCTTGTGTGTGTTATAGGTTTTGTGTCTACAAAGTTTCTAAATCTAAACATCTATACAAATAATAATACTATAGAAGAGTTCAACTCTGTATCAAATACAAGTAACACAAGCCAAAAAAATCTTTTTACACCTTTTACACCTTTGTCTGTCTACCTGTTGTCCGGCTTTCACGTTAAAACTTGGATAGGTTCTGATAAAACTTTTTTGTTATATAGCTATTAGTCCTCCGCAACATATAGCCTATACTTTATTATTGATAAAAAATAAATAAACACAGTATTGACTCTCAGGCGGTACGAAGTTCGTCGGGTCATCTAGTAATTCAATACGTCAGTAAAAGTCTGCACTGTAGAGTTTGAATTTCAGAACGATTTATTTGTGTAAACCCTTTTATTTTCTCACAAAAAGCAATAATGCAATTAAAGTGGACTGGTTGAAGTCTGATGTGATTGCCGCTAATAAAGACTACTATAACCTACGCCAAATACGGGATTGCTAAACAACATGGATAATTTCGGTATAAGTATGCGATTTACGAGTTATTCGTAAAGTTTGTTTCATGAATCTGGTACGTAATGCCTTAGGCGCCGGGCAATAATTTGGGATTTCCCCAATTTGTGTCTACATTCGTGTAATATCGTGTCTGCGGACAATCTAACCATCTTTCTTGTTCACAATCCCGATTGCACTGTCTCCAGTCACGACAGAGTGAGGGAAATGCATAACACATCGCACGTCGTCAAAATTTATTGCGAAACTAGATTTAGCAGAAATGCAATTTTGAACAATTGCACTATTAAGGCTTGCAAGAAACGATGTTAAAGGACATTAAAGGTTATTATGGTTCTATTTAGTTATAAGTTTTAAATTATCCCTTGAAATTTTCCTCGGAATAATACATCTATCCCAATTATCGCAGTGTTACATATTGTTGTAGAAAACACGTCTTAATTGTAAGCTTAAGTATATTATTAAAACCTGTTTCTAAGGCAAACATAAGTGGGTCTCGTAATATCAATAATCTTATGATTTACTGAAAAGGATATCAATAAAACGTAATCACATAAATAACGATACACTTTAAGCTTTTGAAAAAATATATGTGCGTGACTCGGCAGGCGCCGCGAGGTCGCCTTGCCGTACAATTGTGTAGGTAGTCCTAGAAAATACGCCCAAATAAATGAGACCTACATGGAATAACCCGAGCACCCCCTTTATTGCCCCAATTTGGAAGCAATGGAAGGCCAGGGAGGTTCTCGCAAAGCTGGTGGGTGTAATGTGGCTAATACCAACGGAGCACGCGTATGGAAATTACAGTGGAATCAATCACGAACGGCCCAAACATGCCCCCACAGACAGCACAAACAATGGCTTTCTAACCTAATGGCTCTTCCATAAAGATTTTATCCTCAACAGTTTTTCAATACACGCCAATAACTCGTATCTGCTTTTGCGCTAAAGGTTATGGTACACTTTCGCGTCAAGTGAATTAAGTATTTTAAATAAAGTCATCTAAATGATAGTGAAGTCTCAATAATTAGTGTTTTTCAATAAACCACTGTATCTACACATATAAATAAAATTGAAGTATTTGTCTGTGATTTCAAAATAACTAGGTTTTTTCAAGTGAGTGTGTTGTTTTTATGATATTAATATCTAAATAATTTCGTTCATTCGTACGGGGTAATCTCTGGAACAACCAATTTTTCTGCCTTATCCTCTAGTCACACAGTGATAATAGCGTTTTTAAAGAAAACTGGCTCGAAATTGAATCAGGCCAACTTCCCAAGGCAGACAGAAATTATGAAATGGGCTGTCTTTTATTCCATATTTATTGTTCTACCATTTTTTTGCTTCTTGTTCTGAATTATTTATTTAGGTCTCGTAAGTCTCCGTGCAGACATAGGGCGATAATGAGTAGGTAAAAGTCTATCATATAAATTACAAACTTTAAAAATTGAATTTTAGAAAATGCTTAAAAAAAGGGGACCTGCTTGGAATAGGAAGCTCGGGTATCGTCGGTGCGTATTACAAATATAGACACTTTTTGAACATATTCGTGCCGAAATGTCTTTCATATGGTAATCTGTAGTCATATTGAACATACATAAAATCAGATAATAAAATACAGATCACAAAATTCAAAATCACTTACGTTTCAGGTCGCAGCCGGCGGTGTTCTAGCAAGCCAATAAAAATGTAAATGCTCCCAATAAAATTTTGCTTTGAAGTAGTCACTGTGGCGTCCGCGACTTTGATCTGGCCTGTATATGTTATAATCCGAATAGCTTTTGTTAGTCCACTAGAGAGCTGCCGAGATATCGTTGTTTCAGTCGTCAAAATATGAATGAATAGAGTATCAAAGATATTTGTTTTGCGATGTTTGTCATGTATGCAGGAATCAGGTAACAGATTACTGTTCGAGTGGGCTTTGTTTTTTTTGTCTGTGATATCGTAGTTGGATTTTCGTTCACTGCTACTCAAAAACATTATTATTATAACCCCAAATATAAAAAGGGCCTATCACCTACTTAATATGTGATGATAATAATAAAGAACTCGACCAAATTTTACCCGTATTTTGGCGTCGGGTGGAATGGAATCTGGATTCCCCAAAGACGGGGTAAACACGCTATGGCTTCTTAGAGAACATTTTTACGACTTTTTATCGAAGAAGGGCTCACATTTGACCTTAATCACAGGCAAGAGCATAAATGAAAAACAATGTCGTTCGGATTCTGTTGCGCCCTTTTTGCCTTGAACTTATGTTTGTAACTTTATAACTTCCTTCCTTTCTCTCGCGGATTCATCTACATAAAAATATTGAATGACTACATATAATGGAGGATTGTAGTATAGACTTGTGACTCATTACAATGACTTTACAATCTTGGTGGTGCAAGCTAGGTAATACAGGCATCACACCGCATAAGCAAACCAGCCAACTTCATCTCTTCATACATATAGAAAAAAACTATATATCTATCTAAAAATGGTTACACATTATTTGTATACATTTAATAATGGCATATGAATTGTGCAATTAAATGATTTTAGCGTAGCAAATGCTTATTGCATTGAATGGGCGTCACTTCTTTCTCTTTAAAAAGAGACAGACCATATATATATCTTAGACCATAACATAAAACTTTTGACGAATATAACACGAAAACAGCTCCATCGGTTATTAGGAAAAGGCCCGATATAAACAAATAAAATATGTTATTCGTGAGCATTTGCATCGCATCCTCTAAACTTATTCATAGAATAATATACCGAGGTTATTTGAGGGTGGAAGAATTTCAATATGTATAATATTATGCAGGTTGATTCTTTGCGCTCGGGTCGGACACAGAGCATTTGAATAAACCGATATCGCGGGAGTCGAGCAAAATATTGTCCGCCGAAGGTCGGTGTTTAGCCGTACCCCGGAAAATATGTATGTTTTGCCTCCAAAGCCACCGATATTACGTCCCACATACAATACCACACGCTATGTAATATGTATGTGTTGTAATTGTATTCGCTTGTAGATTCGTTAAAGATAAATTGTACTTAGTATCTATTTAATATTAACGTTATCTAAATATCATTTTAATCCAAACTATTTTTTGGCTATAACTGAGTACTACTAAACTAAATCTAAAAAAAATATTTAATTATTGCAATTTCAAGCGTTTCATGTAGTTGGTAATATTGATTATCAAGCCAGGTATGAATAAAAAATATTTTGGTTATAATTTGTTTTTTAATGTTTTGGCAAAAAAAATATTGTATATAGCCCACAGTCGCCATCGCTTATAGTAGAGCTATGGTACAAAACTTGGTAAGTTATTTATTATGTTACTTTTAAAAAGGAAATGAATAAAATACTATTTCTGCGTTTATACACCATAAACACCCAATCATGACATTTTAGTAGGCTAATAAGATTAACTTTAAACTTAATCAATATAAAACTACTCACAATCAATAATTAAATAAATTAGTATAACATGAATTTGGTACTAGAGTCATAAAAACGCGCATAGCATAGCATGCTATATTGACCGAGTGTAGCCGCCAACCATCTGTACTCGCATTTACACTAACGCAGCCAGATGAAAGATAAACATTTGACATGAGGATAGGGTAAATCCGTATTCTCGTCACATGGCCGGGGCTAATTCAATAGCTGATTGGATTTCGGGGCGCTGATCTCGAGGGCCATTTACAACTCGCGATTCTGTAGAGCCAATATAACTTAGATCAGTTGTATTGTGTTGCGAGGGAAGGATTTGATGCATTAATTTATGGTTTTGAAGATTTCCAAGTTTACAATGCGGGGAAACTGACGGAGCTAAGCAAAACGCATTATTATGTAAGGATATATTTAGCCTATCTAGGGTATTATATTGAAATTCAAGAGTTTTCAAAGTCGTTTTTTTAATTGACTGGGCATTAAACTTAAAGTTGTGGATTCAACTATTTGAGCTTTTGTTAGGTAAGTTAGAATATACCTACATATTGAATGTGAATAAATGTGTGAATTTAAAGGAGGTAGAACCTTTTACGTTCGTTTATTTCTGCTTATGACAGCAGTGTTCTTGCTGCTCTGTTCTGGTTTGAAGGGTATAGTCAGCAAAACATACTTAATCGAGGCGTTCCAACTTAGTCCTCAGGGGAAGGAACGCATTCGTAGTTGACCTAAGAAAGAACTTTGATCTTGTTTTAGTTTGACTACAAATGTCCATGGGCGGCAGTGACCACTTACCATCAGGACTGCATGCTCGTTTGTTACCTCAAAATCATAAAAAATGTTGGGACAAATAGATAGATAATATACTAAGTATTAAGTATTATGGATAACATTAGCGTGCAGTTGGTAACATACGAAACAAGTTTTCTCAGACTAGAATCAAGTTACATTCATCTTAGGTG
>DWTF01000149.1:0-15065 GCA_018250225.1 Udranomia kikkawai
ACCCTGACCACACCCTCCAAGCTAGAACACAGTATCAGCAACAGTGTTCTTACACTGCTGTTATCAGGCAGAAATAGGTGTGGCGGTGGTCTCTGGAGTCGAACTTGACTGCAGTACAGTAGTCCGTCTAGAAAAATAGGTTCGTAAAAACACCATAGTCCGAAGGCATCATAGAATGTTTCTTCCATCGGCTGTGGTTTATCAAGTTTTAGTTATATTTTCCCCATCTATTTCTATATATATTTCATTACTATTCTGTCAAAAACATCTGTTACTGTCGTAGGGCCACTAATTTCAAATCACCACACATGTGTGTTATAGTACTTACAACTACTCAAAACTTATTAGTAACACCACGCAGTCCACAGCTATAGAAACCACAACACAAAACGAACTAAATCCTTCCATATAGGAAATAAAAACTATGCAAATTTACTGGACTGTGATTGCGGATTCTTCTTATTAGTTTAACCCAAAGCACTGAACATACATGAGAAATAAATTTAAACATGGCCTACACTGAAACATTATTGCTTATTCAATGGGATGTGTGTCACTGCCAGCTATTATGCGCTTCTATGATTTTATTATCCCCTAGGTCGCCATTCTGAGCTATGTTAGGTTGACCTATATGTTAGCTATAAATATACTTAAGAATTACCACATCAATAGATTGTATCGTAACTACGTATTCAGCAGTTTCCATTCCTAATTGTAACGTTTTCCTTCGTAGGCAACGATGAACGAAGAGGAACAGTCCAGTTTCGTAGTTTCCAATCATTAGAAATTTTATTAATTATAAAAAATACTGTAAATTTTTTAAAGTTCCATAAAACCATTACTAGACAATTACTCTCCACCGTCAGATTGGTCAAGATCATTATCTATATGGCTATGTATGAGACCTTTTTCAATAAGGACAAGTACAATACGTCTAAGTATAAAGTAAAATCCTATGTCGATTGTTTCGAATGTAACAAAATTAATTGCAATATCGTCGTTATTTCACTGACAAATCATATGTATATTTCAATAAATGAGTGACATTAATAACATCAATTGCGTAAATTTAATCCTTAAACACCTTGAAAAATAACTTGTTATATTTATGAAAACTCTAAATTTTAATAATTACACAGAAGTTTTAAAAATATTCGAAAATGTCAATAGACAGTCTTATAGAGCTGAAACAGAAAAAAAGAACAGATCTAAATCAACGACAACGCAAGTTTAAAAATAATTTCTCACTGAAAACAAAAAGTTGGAATTATTATATTGATTATTTTGCCTATAAAATCAACCAAATAATTCATACACAATCTCAAAATATGAATAAGTAAAAGTACAAAATGCAAATTTATGTTAAATATGTATTATTAACAAAGAACTAAGCAGTAATGTCCACAGACACTTGGAACGAGAAATGTTTGCAGTGCAAACGGAATAAACACAAAAAGGTGTTAATCAATTCTCCAAAGTGGGACCCGCAAATATTGTTGCGCAACCAGATGGAAATGCGACTCGACTTGAATCAGACAAAAACAACATCCCTAAAGCACCGTTAGTTACTGTGTTCGCGGATCCCACACGGCGGATTCTTGTGTAAACCTACAATCAAACACTGTGCGTTATAATGTTGCAACGAACAAAGAAATTCTTACTGATATGAAAGTATAGTACACTTCTATCGTCTTGATAGATCATTCCCAAATGAGTATAACAATTCCTTGTCGATTTCGTATATCCTTTTTCACTAATATTCTGTTCAGTCCAATTTAACTAAACACTTTTGCATCAATATAAAAGAATATCGAATCTAGAAAAAATTCAAATTTTATAGGGAAGGTACGGTGCCATGCGATCTTAGGCGACCGAGTTAGACTATTCAATTGGTGGCACGTAAATTACGGCAAAAAATAATAGCACCGGAGGCGGTGCGCCGCCGACAAACGGCGAGGTCCAATGACCCAAATGGCTCATTACTGTGCCGCTGAGACTAACGAAAGAAAAATCGGTTACCGGTTCATGCAACGCCATTGGTTTTTCTACTACTAATACCTACGACTGACGCCAGAACAAGACATTGGTGATTGGCGAGCTTCTGTCGAACAGGGAAGCGTGGTGTTTTCATATTGGTTTTGTCAATTATTAGGTCGTAGATTGGTGTAGCTTACGATTTTCATCGCGACTAGAAATTACATTAGCAATCAAGAGAAGGTATGAAAGAATTGGTACGAATGCCTTCATACATCTGTTAGACACTCGCTGAATAAGAGTGGGGCAAGGACAAAAACTGTGTTAATTTCTTTGTCTACATGTAAAGAAATAAAATAATGTTTGAAAACGCAAATTAGTCACTGCGCACGGTGAAGGGTAACTGTTATGTAAACATTTAAAAGTATTGATTAAATAATTTATTATCAAGTATTTGATATATTGACACATGTGAAAGTTGCTCCCCGACAACAATTTGTATTAAATAACTTGAAGACTAATTTATTCAGGCATAATAAAGTTCGATGTGTCCAGAATGGAAATTGTTTACAATAAGAGTTTAAATATTTCGACTCATGCTTTGTCGAAATAGTGATGATCATTTAATGTTTTATAAGTAACTAATTTAATTACAATGTAATAATAGCATATAATTGCGGAAGCAAACAGCAATACGAACGTTAACATGTTACAGGAAATGTAATCTCTGCCAACAACAATAAGTCAGCTTAAGAAGCAAGTACGCACAAGTCACGCATCGAAGTAATTATTAGAAAAACCGTGCATCCATATTAGGAAAGAATCTGGCTTACTGCCAAAACGCTCTAGCACTGATTGGGAATGTACAAAAAACAAAGAAGCAGATACAACAAACACTTTGAGCCATATTCAAGACTAGCAATGACCACGGCGAATTAATCTTGCGCCGTAAATGGTACTCTCACAGAAACCTGATCCGGCGCGAGCCCAACACAATCTAAACAATTTATCAAAATAGCGCCTATAAATAGACTTCCTGGAGTCCAGAGATTCCTTGCTTGTTAGTTGCTGTGTAATTTGCCTCCGGGTGAACGTTGGATGTAAGGAGATGGTACCGATAACTTCAATTACATACATGCGCGAGCCGTGAACCACAATGGAATACATTGTACGAGTGCATTTCGGAATACATACGTGATTGATGTCGAGTCGTTTCTGGGTAATTATGCTACATTAGCGGGAGGTGGAGATGTTCCGTATTTCAAAAGGTAACGCAATAATAACTGAGTTAAGAGTAACGGTCCTCATTAATCATCGGGGTCAGGATCGGTCATACACTAAACACGTATGATCACGTTACCTCGTATTGATTCATCTATTTCACGTATTTTTATTGACGTCAACACGAAGGGCAATGCCATCGTTGTGAGTTTTTTATATGAAAATCGTATCCGACTATGATTTCCGTTTGTTTTATGTTGTTCATAAGAAATGGTTTAAATAATAGTCAGTAGTATGAATATAATTTTAAATGACCTTGTCCCGAAAACTACAATACCACGCAAATAATTTAATTAATGTAAAAGTAGAAAATACACAATTGTATTATGCGAGTGCGAGTAAATCCTTTTATATTGTTTGATGAACGCATTGTTAAAGAGCATGATGTGATAGGGACTATAATAAAGCTTCATATTTCTGAAGTCCTACCGGAGGTGCATATACAATATACAGTAAAGTAAACCAGATATTTAATTATAATAAAGCCTTTGAATCGCAAGCAGGACAGGAGAAATCAGTCCGACGACCTGCATTAAAATACCTTTCCCACAAAGACGTGCCCGTTGTGCTTCCAAGAAGCACAACAAAGATCCTGTACACGTTAGTGACTCACGCCATTTAGAAGCCTCCGTTCCAGACAAGAGGTCGGATTTTAAATAGAACTAAACAAAACTTAAAAAGAAGTAACTTATACTGCCTTCTATATGAGCGATGGCAAAGATTAAACTCATTACTCAGTCTGGCGGAGTGAAGTGCTGAAAATATTGCGCGCCGCACAAGGAAGTGTCCGTTCGCATTAAATCTAATAAAGAAAGGTTTATGCCCCGACGACGGCGCTACCCGTGGTAGCCAGCAATTGGTATTTCCCGGTTCCGATGCCGTTAGTGAGATAAGTGTAATTGGGGCAGAAAGCTGTCAGTGCGCCGGGGTACTGTTCGATTCTCCGAAGAGGCGCGTAGGTGTCGCCACATTACGCGCTCGTCATCCTTCATACACCAAATTGCTCGTTCCCATAATTTATATTCTGGGTCGGCGTCACACTTATGATGGCCGATTAGAAAGGAGATTGCAATTGTATTGATATGTAAAACGATTCACACGTGGGTGGCCGTGCAAAATTAATTGCGGAAAAATAAAACTTATGACATTTACAAGCGCTTAGTATGTGAAAGCAATATAATTATTAATAAAAAATGTGACCACCCGCCGCTCCATAATTCAGATAACATGTCTCGATATCGCGTTTCCAGGTTTTCGAGTTAAAGTGCATCTGGAGATAGGCACGGTGACTCAGACAATGTTTCATCAATAACAATATAGTTGTAAATTAATGTACTGTGAATAAAGAGAATGGTATGTTGGTACGGTCGGTTACATGATACAAATTCCCTAAGAATTCCAACCGGCCCTCCAAGCAATCTGTGCAACAATTATGTGTGTACATTGCATAGCTAATTAATTTTTTATAGGTAAATAAGACGGATGATATTACGTTCACTGTCGCTATTATCATTAACACCTGCTCGACTGTCGACGCAGTAGGCTTGCTGTGTAATTAAAGAAAGAAGTGGTGTGACACAAGGAAGAAAGTGAAGGATTTTACTTTATTGCTTATTTTATACTTTTCCGTACTACGAGTCCGTTTTTAGTGTAGTTTTATTTTTGTTTAAAGTTTTAATGTTACACGGCAGTAATAAATATTCGTTATCTCCTTCTGGAAATCTAAGGTAATTGGTGAAAGGGTTTGACAATAACTCTTTACTTGCCACGTATCAATTACCAGGAAATGACGAATCAAGGATTTTAACAACTTTCCAGTCCCTGTTTTATTTGAATTAACTAATTGATGAGTGTTTTTACTTTTACGTGTGACATGTCAAGGCTAACGTGTAATCTAATGCCGATAGACGGAAGTGTTTTAGCGGAGAGAATCTGTGTTCATAATTGATAGATTTCCTTATACGCTTCACAATGAAGCAGATAGGCGTACTCGGCTAGTTGCTATGGTGACTTTCGCTTATTAATATTTTCTTTTGATAAAAGGGAAATCATGTCGTGCTCGATGACAAATGACTGCAGACAATGCAGCGGGCGCGGGTGGAGGTGGGTAATCATAATCAAGGTCACGGGCCGCGACCTAAACACTAAACACCGAAAAGCGACCACGTTCGAAATCAAAAGTGATCACGGCTAACCGGTGTGAATATGTTGGGATTGCGTAAACGGAAAGTTTTAGATAGTTATGTGTTCGGAGAAATTAAACATATATTATAATACAAACCAAACAGGTTGATAACAACCGAGAACTTGTCATTTTATTACGTGTATGTTTAGCATCAGAAATGGACAATGTTGACACTTGCCAACTGGAATCATAAAAAAATATTTACATTCAATCTCGCAGCAGTAAAAATGTAAAATTTAAAAATTATTTATCAGCTATCTAATAGGAAGTGGAAATTAGTATCGCCCAGATTAGTAATGGTCATGGTCTTTGGAGTGTTTATTTCGAAGGGAGTGCGAAGGCCACACATAGATAGATTCACGGCCACGAGGAAGAGTCAAAAAGTGAACCTAGTCATAAAATACATAAGATAAAAAAGACACCACAAAATTATCGGCGGCACGAATAGGTATACCCACCACTTATTCACCAAGCCTATGTCGATTCGTTCCCACATGATTTATGTTATGACTTAAATCGCTCAACGAGTTATAGGTACATGGCGTGCCTGAGCCAGATAAATACTTCCGTGAATGAACGAATTACCGAAAGATCGTTTGCAGTGTTTTAGTGCGACGCCTCCATCGATTTCTGAACAATACGTGGGCGGCCGATGCATTGCCGGCCCATAAACGGAAACCTCGTTTACCTACTTGTCTTCCCTTTAGGATAACCGATATCGATGTACGACAAGGTCTCATTAAATTGGCTCTTGTCGAGTATTGGGAATGCAATCGCGCGAACAACTAACGATGTGGTTCGGTCATTGTTGTTGTAAAGCACATTCTGGTTTAGAGGTGTCTCAGCTTGGGACGAATTTATATCCATTTTCTACCGTCCGACAACGACGACGAAACAACGAAATTTGCAAGATGCACCCTAATCATGTTTAATTTAATAATATTTGTCTTTCAGTCTGTCTGTTTGTCAGTCAACTCTAGAACGCATCTAACTAAAATAAACTTCTTCCGCAAACTTTTCTTATGTTGACGATGGTGTAAAAATCCCAGCTGCATACGTAAGCATCGGCATTTAGTATTTTTATTTTTCTCCAAAAAGGCATCAAATGGCGCCATTAGCATAATTGACTGCTATGAGCCGTCACGGTTTGTCTTTATTTAGTAAGCTTAGCGGATAAACCTACAACGTATAATTGTAACTGCATAGCGTTGAATAAATTATCAATAAAATGTCATATTAAAATGCTAATATCCGCGCATATCTTTGGTACTTAAAAGCGTTACGGTGTTAGTAATTTCTTTAAGTGTATGCTAAGTGCGACAGTATGCGATGATAGTCAATGTCATTGCTACTACATAATATTATAGGTAGTACACATGTTGACGTGGCCGCGGCGTGCCTAACAAAGGGCTGGCTATCTATGACTCAAATACGTGCCACACTTTTGTTACAATATTTCCTGATTATGCTGGCGTGCCTCCTGAACACGTGCGATTAAATATTACTAATCCAAATATTGTTGAAATTTATAGGATGTGGCTGTTGCAAAAGTTGGTAATTGGATGATCGCTGAAGCAATTTATCATGTACATTGCCTCGATAAATACCAGTTAATTATGAGAAAGAGGAAACATTCAGAGAGATTCTCGTGTTTCGAATTTGAATAGTTTGATATTCGAGAAGTCATTACAGACCTTAATAGTAGCAAACGCATTTTACATACGACCTCCAGATGCTCCAAATCTCTGTATTAGATGTCTGTTGTATATTTATAAGCCATTATTTAAAAGAACACAATGTTGAAGGATACATTTTAATACGATCTATGGATACGTGATACGTTTGACACTTCGAATCTGCATTATATATTATCTTGGACTCATTTGAAAATCAACAAAAAAGTGAAGGCGATTGTATTACCTGTTACCGCGTCTTACTAACGAGACCGTATCTACATATGTAAATACAAACGGTTTAGCTCAAAAATGACAAAAATAACGAGTCCATTTCACTTGTGAGTAAGAGGCATACATACATAATATATGCATACAAATGTACGAGACAAAAAAAAAACTTTAGTGCGTCTTCGGCAATTGAGGTTAACACAATCATTTGCGAATGATGAGTCAAGAAGGAGTCGAGCTAACTGTATCGGTCTAGGTACCAGAGTACCAGCTTGCTCCAATTACCTACTTTTGCGGATCACATTACCTGCACTCAAAACCTCTGTAACGATTCATTGCCATCCACTGTGCCATCTTTGTACAAATCATAACTCGATGCCGACGCGTATCATTGAATTCATTTGTGCACACCTGACTGTGTGACATATATAGAGAATAATTGTATTTGTAAGACATTGGTTATAATGTACCATAAATGAATTAATGATAGTGTACTTCTAGGCTACCAAAATAGTACTTTTTTCGCTGGTTTGTTGTTACCTATTAGTTCTGGGTGAATGAGAGAATTCAAATCGCATCTAAAAGGTTATAAGAGTTTTATCATTCGCATTATGTATTAGTTCTTACGTATTTATATTTTTATATCAAACTCCTACCTATGCTGGAATCGATTATTATTAATGCATTGTATGGAATATATAAAAATATAACGATTTAAACCAGTTCCAAAATTTATTTTATTTAAATTAGGAGACTAGAGATGAATGAAAGCTGGCACAGACAAGACTATCCACGTATGTTTATTATAACCATTAATTAGTTCTTTCTACGGATTTGAAAGCCAATAAACTGTTTTGATTGCTATTAAATCACATCTGCCGCTATAAGTTGAAGGTACCGTCTAATTTTGTATGTTAAAAAGATAGTAAGCAATTTGTTGTTCGAGGTTGCCTGATGTTTGTGCACACCTGCTAAAATAACAGCATACCAAAAATTAAGGTATTTATGAGGTTGTCATGAAAGTATTATTTTGCAATGTGCCTTTTATTAGCTCTCTGAAATGAAAACATTTTTTGAATCGTTAACCCCCGTAAACTTTGAGTGGAAATTCCATTTCAAACAGGAAGGAAAAACCTGCCAAATATGAGGATGTTGGTCAACAAAGTTTAATACAAGTATATGTATACTAGTATGCAACAAGTGTATTGTTGGACGAAGCACTCGCACTTGGCCAGTCATTTTTGTTTCCGCTCACTCGTTAGTAATTCATGTAACGGTTGTACAACTAATGTTTTCAGAATACATTAGATTACACATTGCTCCTCAGTCAATCTGGCAACAGATCTTCATTGTATTCAGATGAGATTATCGGGTGTTCCGAATTTTATATGTACGACTTGAAATAATATAGAATGTTAACCAAATTGACGGCACATCTATTCGTTTCTCGGTCGTTTTGTCTAATGTGTGAATGGAATACAGATACGAAAGCCTAAATATCAGAATATACATATTTAAATTAAACCTTATGTGTATGCACAATTGTTTCTCTGAATATCCGCTGTTAGGCTGTATTTTTAAAAATCTATGTTTTATTTAACAGTAAGACAAAGACTTGTCGAAATTTTCCAAGCAGTTTTAGTTGCAGCCAATTCGAAATCGTAACTAACAAAACGAACGTCGCCTTAAGCTTAATTTCACGTATTGATTAATTTAAGACGAGTCGATGACACTCTTAATTAAGAGACTCCCATGCGCTGCGAAGCGAAAATAAAATACGACCATGTCCGGTTGTTTTGTGAGATGACAATCCAAGGAGATCGTATAGCGATGAGCATTTTGTACAGAGCTTTTTACCACCCAGTACTCAAACACACTGCACCTGTGCTTATAATCCGACTCGACTTAAAAATAGAAACAAATTTTAATTGTGGAGTAATTTTCATAAATGTTGTTATTCAGCATTTGTAACATCTAGAAGACGTTTTGAAAGATGGTCACTAAACGGCTAAAGAGTGGTTGTAGAATGAATTTATTTATAGTGCTGGGAATTTGTTTCCACCAGCTTTTTTCTTCCGGTCTACATCGGCCTGAAGACCTCAAGGCGTAGGCCGCTATGTATTGTTACTGTATTTGTATATTTTATGACGATTTACAAAAACATTAAATTAAAACTTGACTCTTCTTCTTGTTTGTTGAACGAATGAAGTATTCAGACTTCTACACCCCTCAATGGCGTAACATGTGCCCACTTACATAAATATATTCTTCATGGAAATGACGCGCACACAAAATCGTATTGTTTTGTTCTAATCGGGTTGCGTGGGCCGAGCGTGTATCTGTATCTCGCACAAGTGGGTCATACAACTCATACGTACAGACAACATTGGTTCGATATATAATAATTAATACGCGGTATTGTTTATACCATGTTGGTATATCTCGATATTTATTACTGAGAAACCAGTTGCGGCGCCGACGTGCGAGGCGTTCCACAGATCCATTATGGGATAATAAATTATCAACAAGGTTTATATATCGATGTCATGAACTAGGTTTTTAGAAGACCGCTGATTGATTGGAATGACTTAAATGTGAAAATAAAATGTTACCCAATTAATTCTATAGAGGGAATTAACTACTCTGGTTTTATTTATTCTTTAATCGATTCCGTATATTTTAATAAGACAGAAAAGTTCGGTTATTCTAATATAGGTTGTCAAATCCAGTAATAAAGATTCTAGAATCTCTCGAATGATATAGTTTAAAATCTGATTACAAACTGGAGTTTTAAGAAATAAATAGACTTTTAAGAGTATTAGTCACTCTACACGAGAGCTTAAAAATGCCTAATTTAATGCGAGAAGTTTCCATTTCAAATAATTAGTCTCTGCTAATTATAAATTTCTTTCCCAAATTTGATTGACATTGTAATAGCGAAAGTGAAAATTATGACACGCTTTGTAATTCCAACGGAGAAAGGCATTTACAAAACTTTTTGAGTGTTTTATGAAAGAATCTTTTATGTTTGAAGACAAATAAAATTGATGACTCTCGTAATTAAAATTTATGTAACCATTAATATATCACAGGTTGTCCAGTAAAGTTGTTGTTTGCATAAGATTTTAAAGTTTTCATTTTAATTAGACCTAAAGTATTCTCAGAGACATACAAATCTTTGGACCTGAAACGCATCTACTTAATAAGGACAAATGTAATTTTAATGTTCTTTGAGGATAGATTTTAATTTTTTAGGACTACAGTGACAAATTACCAATTTTCAAAAAAAATAAGTATAACTTCAAAAATGTTGAAATATCACATAAGATAAACGATAAGATTTTTCGACTTAACATACTAAGTTTTTCCTGTAACTCTAAAGTTATCTGAGATGTATACTTGTTGTATAGAAAAAATATATGCAGCAAAGCGAAGATGACACAGGAGTTGAATCGGTAGTACCGGTAGGACAATGACTTATAAACTGACTTTTTTAAATTCCTTCAAAACACCGAAGCGCTCAATCCTCCCAAACGGTTTTCCCGATAGTCACTATGCAACCGGAGACCTTGGCACGTTCTAATCCATGTGATCTTCACGAGCCACGAGGCTACGCGCAGATGTCATTCACACTTCGCAAATATGGCCGCGATGGTAAATAAAGATGCAGTTACATTACAATAACCAATTCGTACGATAGCACTATCATGAGCACGACAGCGCGGGACGTACAGCCATTGTTTTCAATAAACATCCGTCTGTCATGAATGTCGCGGCAGAACAATATAGCATAGATGCAGTAATTACCGTTCTTGCACGCGGCGTCGGTACTTTCTACGAGGCGGCACGTTCCACGATGAACAATCACATTATTATACTTTTTGTGTATATTAGTAAAAGTAAACATACCGTCTCCGGGCCGTTTCTTTACAGAGCACATCTGTTTTCATCGGGGTTACCGCACACAGCAACCAAATGTTTGGAGATCTAAGCGCGTGGCGTGTGTGAATGTTCTTACGATATAACACAGGACATTTGTTACGACATGTCTACATAAAATTATTAAGTAACAGTGAAATTAAATTTACCGTTACTTCAACACTACTTGCTTAAATTTTTTCTACTGTTATTATACGTTCACATATGTGTAGATTACGTAGACGATATTAAATTAGATGCAACATTGATTTTTTCCACCAATTTGCCACGACAATTAGCTTGTGCTGGTACATTTTTTTAACGTTTATTATAATAATAAAGGTTTTCTACTTTTTAAAGGCGAGTATTGATGGTATTTTAATACGACGTAGGGTCCAGTACGCTCAAATAAGTGCTCAGTGAGCGTGAAACGATGTACGCCGACGACAAAGGTCACTCATGTGTGCTCACCGGCCATGCGTTCAATAGCACAAAAAATATTAAAACGTTACTATTATAAGCAGGGTTACTTGTTTGTATATACAGGTATATAGTATATAAAGGTATACAATGTCGATCGTGTCACATTTTCGTGTTAAACTATGGATGTGAGAAACAAGTTAGAAGTTCGAGGCGGTTTGCTGTTATGTTTTTGTTTGACGCCGATAATCTGTTATAAACTCTTTTAAATCATTTCAAAACACCTGATAAGACCCATATTGCCATCTGCACTCTAACATTCAAACCATAAAGATTTTTCCGCCTTCCCTGTAGGTAAAATTTATCAAATGGAAAACAAAGAATAATGGGAAAATACTAAATTACTTTAAAACCATATTATGATAACATTATGATTCATCCGTAATTGCAGATCCCAGCGAGAGCTAGGAAAACCACGGCCGAAAAACGCCCACAACTGAATCATAAAAAAAAAACGCCCATCAGCGCAACGAAATAAACATTGGAGATGGAAAGTGCGCAATAAACGCTTTAAGGGGACGCGCAAAACAATTTCACTTTTATTTCATGTTAATATAAATTAAACGGGTGAAGATAATATGGGCTTCGCATAAACAAGCCTACACTCGCTTTCGTCTCCCAAAAATGGCAATAGCAATAACGATGAGTAATGAATAGAGAGCTGATTTAATTCGCGCCGCCGCAGCGCCCACACACCACCGCGACGCCGGGCCAACCGCTCGGAACAATGCTCACTGGTTTACTTTCTCGATTGACTCACTGATTCATTGTACACGTCTAGCTTCGAATTAGATTAATAAGCCGCTCTCAATTATTATTCTTAGAAGATTCGACGACTAATTCGTAGGTCAACAAAACTTTCGATAGATAGTCGAGTGCGACGCGGTTACTCGTGTCGACTCGACTCGATGGTTGTCAACCGCCTACAGGGCGCGTGGGCGTCGGCAAGGCTAGTGAGTGCAATCTAACTCCTAACACAAAGCTTCAGGGAAGCTGTCTTTGCATTTATCCGTACTTTACATCGATGTATGTGCAATGACATTCGCGGTATTGTTGTTAAAAAAATATTAATGTTGCGTCACGAATTATGACCTAGCCCGAAGTTAATTGCTTTACCGAATAATATATATAAGAGTCACGCTTATAAGTTTTTTACAATATCTTGATGTTTCCTCAGTCAGCAATCAATTAAATAAAAGAAAAAAAAACATCATATCGTCAAAACCAATGAAGGCATCAAATTGTTATTTGGTACATTCTTTGTAGGGAATTATAGTAGTAGCGTGTATCAATTTCCAATAACATTCACGGCCAGATGCTCTTGCTCTATACCTTTATTCCACGTACATTTTTATAATCTATAAATAAATAGTATAAAATAGCATGTTTCGCTTTCGAAAAGGAAAACGTTAGATATTTAATTTAGTTTAAATATAGATTGAAATAAATCGCACGATAATTGCATTCCAGATTTCAACCTCATATTTTTTTGTAGTCCACGCAAGAATTTTCATGTAGAGGAATTGCGCAAAAAAAAACAATCGCATTTCGCTCTCACTTATACCACGTGACGTGTCATGTTCAAATTAATCATATATACAAATCTTACGTTTCTATTTACACTATCCTGCGTTTACTCTACGTAAGACTCGTACTCTACGAACGCAAGTAGACAGTACGGCAACAAAATATTTGCGGTTGTGCAGAAAACAAAGCCACAAACAGACCTCCGGCGCGACCCTGAGCGGTGCGATGTGCTCGCAAATCTGCAACAACAATAGCCAGCCACCTTCCCCGGCAACAAATGACGAATTATTAACTGCCAGCTCGGAGAAATACGTGTAATAAAAACAAAAATAAACGTATCGGAGGGCATTTTATGCAAAGAATTGACGGCGGGCCGTATTTAATATTAACACGAGTTTGGACAGTGCGGAAAACAAAAATTTACAGCTTCCGCGGTGAGGCCTTCGTCCGACACACGACCGGCCGGCCTTCGGGTAACGCGTGATGGGTATTGTCTAACAAAGGAATACACGTCCATACTTAATACTATGAGAAAGTTACTCTTGTCTGTGTGTTGCCTTTTCACGATAGACCGATTTAGATGAAAATTTGGTATGGAGATAGGCTAGAAGAGAACCCAGAGGAAGGACATACAAAAGATAGCTTTTATCTCGATAAATAAGCATACCTTAGGGGTGAAGGATTTTTATAATTGGAATCACACAAGATTTTCTCTACTAACTTTATTATTGCAGACATAGGCTTAACCGCGGGGAAAAGCAAATTTTGTAATTTGTGAAAAGTTGGTTTGGGTGGGTAATTTCTTATTTTAGTAGCATATGACCCCCTCATATTAAGTAGTCACTGTAGACGTCCCTACACAATATGAAACAAGTCTAGTCCGAAGTCTTAAATGTGATGGAAAGAGAGAGAAGAAAAAGATGGATTGCTACTTCAGAGGACAGACTAACAACCATTTATTTCTGCCAGCTAGCTAAGAGGCTAAGAGCTACTAGCCAAAGCGCAGACGATGATATCTTTTCCTTAGCACTAACTACTCGTATATAGGATAGTCTACCAACTGTGTCCAACTATGTACCAATATGCATCTTGTTTTTGCCGTTCATGCGCACGCGACACAGATGCGTCTTTGTTTTCAATTATATTATAAATATCGTGCATGTTTAATATGTATGCAGTATATGCATTTGATGCGTTGCCAACTATGAGAAAATTTTCTATTACGTATACGGGCTTCGTGTTGTAATAGTGTTATAATACAAATAAGATCTTTTAGATTTAACTTTTTTAGGGCATTATGATGATATATTACTGTCTTAAACTATAATAACAATAAATATGAATTATTATTTATCACAAACGCCAGCATCATCATCTTTATTCGACATAATATTTATACTCTTATAATATCTTGGACACTGTTTTGTGTTTTATCATTAATTCCGTTTGCCCTTAAAAAGTAACTATGATCAATATAATAGTTACTTTTTAAGTATGAATTTTAAAGTCTAGGAGCAGACTATTTAAGTACCATAATCGTCAAGGTAGGTTATCAGCTACCAACATGAACGATTCTTCCTATTTTTAATATTCTAAGCGCTCTCAAAAATGCTTCCACTTCTTCAAACAGCCGAATCTTAGCCACAGCATATTACATCCTCTCCTCTTAAACCAACTCCGTCCCCGTGTGCACAACACGGATGGACACAGTGCATGTATTCTATGCGACGAGTGCATCGGCGCGGGCGCACATACGCGTGTCTGGTGACCCCCGACCCACGCCGGGTTCGACGCCC